>JAQFXP010002799.1:0-14067 GCA_034693685.1 Belba bartosi | reverse complement strand
AGAGAGAGAGAGAGAGAGAGAGAGAGAGAGAGAGAGATTAATAAGTGAGCAAGATAACTAACCTCAGAGTTTATCTCCTTTCTCATTTCAGATTAAATTTATACATTTATTATTGATACAAATTAGAGCATCAGATCACGATTACAAGAATTATATTTTAACACCTACTTTGATCATGCAATTTTCTAAACACCACTCCCACTACCCTTTCAATATTTCTAATTCACTATTTTTTTTAACAAATTTTTCGATAACTATCTATGACTGATCCCCACCTAATGTGCCAATTTTGCACAAGCACGTTCAATGGCATAAATAGCGGATCAGACTTTGATGTTAAAAAATTAAATGTTAGAAGAGTGGATGTTGAGGGTATGTGAAATACAGTATAATATGTGGGCGCGACTGTAAATTAGAATATTAAGTATAAACACATTTACTTTTTTGTATTAACTTATTAGAAAATAGTCTAATGCATAAATATTGTATTATATTACAACAAATACTAATGGATATATTTATAACAATAGAGTAGATAAAAAAAACTTCGATTCTGTAATCTATCGCAAAAATTCATTTGGAATAGAATATGGACTCCGAGTACTGAATAAGTATTACGGTTTCAATTCGATGAAAACATTTGATTTATAGCCGTTTAATAATGTGTGAAATACTGATTAAATCGATCAGATTTGTAGATATTTTTAGTAGATGAAAATGCCCAAGCTATTTATTAGTATAGAATAGTAAGTTATATTAGGCTTAAAGTATATGTTTTGCAAAGAAAAAAATTCTTGCATTAGGAATAAAGGAAAAGATAAGGTTAGAATATTCTAATTGTATACATGCATAAAACATTAGTTCACCAAAAGCTAATTCTACTTTATATGCATTAATTAAATTGAATGAGAATTTAATAAAATATTTTTCTTATGGAATAATAATTTTGTTAATTCATAAAACGTTTATTAGAGAAATGGCAAAACATTATAATTGAAATAAATTTAAATATATATATATATAAAGCAAGAGGTTTTTTGGCTAAAGCTTTTATGAATAAACCAAAAAAAAATTCAATTTTATCAACATCTGAAACGCCTTATCATTTTATAAACTTACAGTACATTAGAATATGATATTCAAAACAACATAAAAAGTTTAGCAAAAAATTGATATTGATATATCCAGTATATGTCAATTAGTTATCATAAGTAATATAACATTTACTAGATCTAACACGTTACTTTATCTAATAATATATGGATATCAGAATATATTATAAAGTAACTTTATTTTTATTTAGTTATATTTATTTGGCAATAAAAACATTTGAGAAATTCATTCAAATACTGTAAATAAAATGTCTGTTAATAATCAAAAATAAAAACCTCTCCTCTTAAGAGTCAATTTTGGATTAACGATCGAAACGCCACTAATCTGGGTCTGAGTGTCGCTATTATCCGAATCAGTTGGAGTATCGGTTTCAGAGCTAATGTCTGTCTGAACCGAACAATGGATTTGTGGCTCTTCTTCGTGAATAGTCTGCGTCGGAAGCATTTGATTATAACCGGATTGATGTGAACACCAAAGAGCGGTTTGTCGGTAATGGAGGAAGGTGGCCTGGCCGAACCGGCCAATGCGTTGGACAATACCCTGTGGTTGGTTGTGGTCCACAATGGACTCGCAATCGCTATTGTTTTGATGCGAATCTCCGTTTTCATTAGTAATTATGTCTATTGTTTGGTTTGTTGAGCTAATAGAGTGGGCCATTAAAGTCGTCATTTGATACGTATGTAATGGTTTAAAAGCAATTTAAAGACCAAAAGACCAAAAGACCAACACTGAGATTAAATAATTATGGCTCACTACAGGCCTATCAGTCTATCAGTCTATAGACAGTCCATCAGTGCAGTTACAGACCAACAACACATTGTCTTCATAATTGGTTTAAAGAATTGTCATCATAAGAAAAATGCTATTAAAATACAAATTGATTGACAAGTGTGCGATTGACAGCACTGTAAGAGTCGGCTGCTCTTTGGCCAAACAATCAAATCACATAATGACCACATTTGGTCAAATTATCTGCTATTACAACAAAATAGTTAAATAGTGTATAAGTTTTCGATTATAATCGAAATCCAAAACAAATACTACAAAACACTAATCAAACGAAAGAAATTTTAACCGAATTTTCGTGTCGTCTCTCATCACAGAAATAATCGAATCTCTCTTTAGATTAAAGACTAATTTCCTCTCATTGGGTGCACATGTAGTAGAGGTAATGTCATAACAATTGTGGAGTCACTACACTTATGCCATATCCGAAATAATTAACTTTTGGCCATCACTACAGCCAATCATTACAAACAATCACTTTAAGTATATTAATGGATGAATGGAATCGATTCGTTTTAAAGACAATAAATCAATTAAACCAAAATCTGCCCATTCTTTCACATTTACCCATAGCTCGAGAGTGTGAAATGTGAGAGTATGAGAGAGAACGAGAGAGAAAGAGAGAGAGAGAGAGGGCACAGGAAGAGACAGATATAGTAGAGTGAGTCGATCCGTCGAAAGAAAAGTTTGAGACGGATTGCGAGGAAAGCAGAAGATGAGTAAAAGTTAAATGGATCAATTTGAGCAAGTAGAGAAGCGAGTGGTACGAGTGCTCGTACGAGTCGGTCGGGTTGGTAGGGCTGGCAGGGCTGCTGAGCGCCACAACATTTATTGCATTTCATTCATTCAATATCTTTGTCTGGAATAAGAGAACTGAGATTTACTGCTTATGACTCTTCCCTTCTCTCCTCAAATCACATGAATCCCAAAAATCAATGAAATAAAAGATTTCGCTTTTTGTAGCGAATTGTTGCCAAAGCATAAACTCCTTTATATTAGCCATTCATTCAACAACTTATTTAATTAAATTTTTGGCTCTTTTTTTTGGTTTATTCACAATTTGTATTAAAAGTCAGTTCTATATCGATTAAGAAATTAAAATGTTTTTCCATTATAATTAAATTTAAATTAAGTTTACGAATATATTCAGCAATTTGTTGAAATGACAAATTCTATTTGAGTCGAACGTTACAAAAGTTGTAATTTTATTTAAAATCCAAAGCTTTTAAAATAAGAAATATTAAACACAAACTACTGTATGAACTACAGAATATTAGAATATTCACAGGTTTTTCATTTCAATGTTTAATTCAAAACTGAAATATTCTGTGCGAGCGTTGAATGTAAAAAAAGGAACAGTTTTTATGTGTATTTATAGTAGGATTAAGAGGAATAATGCCCTCTATGAACATCACTCGCCCTTCAGATCAATCTAATTATTTGGACATCAATTCCAGTGCATTCACTAATGCAGAACAGATTATAATACCCATACTATTCAGCAAAGTTAGCCAAAAGGGGGTTTAGCAAAAATACCTTCTTACTTTAAAAATTTAACAAGTACCCCCTAAGTTCTAAAATAATTTTTTATATTAATGTTAAATCAAGTTTAAATTTAGTTAAATTAACTAAATTTAGTTTAATTCTAAGTTAAATCAGATTAATTAAAAAGAACGAGAAAAATATCCACTTTTATCTATCTCTAACTTTCCTCCCCTGACTCGGCCGACATTGGCTAACTCTGCTATACAGATACAAAATATGTTATTGCTTAACAAGAAATATGACAATGTTAAATTATTTGTCTTTATAGCTAGCTTATACTTCATTATTTTAATATTGATTTTAATAATAAAACAATCATAGGATTAAAGAATTATTATCTTACTTTGTTTTTAATGTATATTTTTTCAATTAAAACAATTTAAACAAAGTTTAATGCAAAGAATTGCGTAAAATAAAATAAATAAAAATTTGATTAAATTGCAGAATTAAACTAAAAATTCTTAATTTATTAAATTAAAATTAATTCTTTATACATTCTAAAATAAAATTATGCATTTTTAAAATTTACAATTTTTTTGCTTTGTTTATTCTGTTTATAAACTTATATCAGTTTATTAATTAATAATTACTCGATTAACATAACAATTAAAACCAATATCTATCTAACTCATACTTATTGCTTATTAAGCGATTTTATGTAAACGTTTCGATTATAGCTTAAAAGAAACAATTTTACAAATAAATATGAGTTAATTAATAGCAGATGTGGCCGATTCATAGGAGAAATTTTTCAAAAATTACCCAAGAAACTTATAAAATTATAACACAATTTAATTAAAATTAACTAAATTTAAACAGGATTATAGCACCAATTTTCTAATTTTGGTTTTAAAAAATCTAAAAATTTAAAAGGAGTATCTTTACGGCAACCAAATGCCAGGGGAATAAATGCAAATTCTCAAAATCAAAAGGTTTTGACCTGATCCCCTCGATCTGAAGCCCTAATTAATAGCACAATATAAAAGTATAAAATATTTAAGAATTTATAATACATGTGTATAGTCACACTCATAGCTAGATATTTTGCTACAGTTTAAAATATTGGTTAATAACTTTCTCTGTTTAATAAAAGACATATCTGCAATGTCCTACTTGGTCAGTCTTAGGTTCTTGATGATATACTGTTTTTATATGTTAATAAAAGCTTTTAAATTCTAAGCAAATATCTTTCTACGATCACACTGTTTTAGTGTGATTCAAACTCAAGTTTAATAAGTAATTTAAATAAGGTAGTTTAAAATTATTTCCATATATTATGCGTATGAATTTAAGAAATTTAAAGGTAATTTTTCTGTCGCTACTAATATACATAACCAAATACTGTATAAATAGATTATAAGAGTGTTATAAAAAATAGTAGATTACTACATTGTACATTTAAATAAAAATCAAACGTGGCAACAATGAACAATAAATTTTGCAACAATAGTGAAAACTAATTAAATATTTATTAATAAAATAATTTACAATTAAAATTAATTTTTAAAAATTAAAATAACAATTTTGTAAACATTAATAAACATACTAATTATAAATTATTTTGTTGTATAATATTTTGTCCACTATTGCTACATTTGATTTATATTTAAACGTACCTTAAGTTATAGTGATCTACTATTTGTATGACACTATTGCTACAATTGTATCACTTATTTATACGGTATTTGTACAAAATAATAAATACTTTTCTCATTAGGTCATTGAGTTTCATCGATCTCACGCAATCATTTCAATATAACTTTATTAATGATGTCATTATATTTCTTGCATCATATTCTTGGTATAAATGTTAAGAATTTTATAAAAATGACAATTAAAAAACAAATACTGTATTTTAATAATTTAATTCTATTTTTAAATTAAGTAAAAAATAAGAAACAAATAAACAATTAAAAATAAATAAACTATTAAAATAACAAAATTTATTTTAAAAAATAATTGCAATTAAAATTATAGCGCAGATTATATTAGTTAAATTAGAAATATATATAAAGTATATATAAACTGTATAAACTAAATTAATTATATAAGTTTCAAATAACCAGCAATTATTTTATCTAAAATTATAAAAGATTAAAAAAATTTACCTGTAAAAGATTACCATTAAATGTAATTAATACACAATTTAAATTAATAATATACAGCAGATATAAAAGTTTAATTACTAATATTTCAAAAATATTTAGCATATATTTGTTATTTTAATGTTATATTTAATCAATTTTAAACAAACTTTTTCAAATCAACATGTTCAAATTCTATGCTTATTGTTTTGAGAAAAAATTTAAATATTTTTAATTTTATTATTTTAATTCAAGTTATATGCAAATAATATAAAATTAGATTTTTCTAGCTAAAAAACGGCATAATAATAACTGTTATTTAATATTTTAGCATGTTTTTAGAAATGTGCCAATTATAAATTCAAATAAAATAAAATAAAAGTTTACATTAATTTTATAAAAAGTTAAAGTTCAAGTTGAACAAACTAATTAAATACAAACAAAAAAAACCAATTTAATTTATCTAAAAAAGTCAAATTAAAAAAGTCGGTGGTATGAGTCGGTGCAATAAAATAGATTCAAATTTGACATTTAGATGGAATCCATTCGTTCATTCGTTTAGAATATTCAACATATTATTATGTAATACAAAATTTCATAAACAGTTTTGTGTAACAGTCGCTACAATTCTTATCTTTTACACGTAATTTATGTATGATTTAAGTTAAAATATTATAAGACTTTTAACACTTAAGTGCTCTTAAGTTCTTAAGTCAATGATCGGTAAATGACTGGACATTCAAAGAATAAGCTCTTCAACAGATATAGACTTTTCATTATAATGTCTAAAAAGATCCAATTGTTTAGATATGTGCGAAAGTGTTGAGCGAATAAACGCATGAATTAACTCAAATATATCCAAACTCTTGTATCTGATATTGAAAACAAAATAAGAATCTCTTCACTACTCTTCATGAATACAGATTGAAAAAGATTTCATTGACTTTAAAATTGTATCAAAATTGCATTCTAGCCAATGATTGCCTGTTCTCTACAAACAGATTAAATAAGAAATGAGTTTTAAAATTAAAATTTTGACGTTTTGGCAAATTTGGTTCAATTTCGGTAGTTTGTCTCAATCTTCAAATTCACTTCACCTGTGAATTCAGTTTATATTAAACCAGGAATTGAGGAGATTCAGGAGGATGGATTCAAGAGAGAACTTTTTTTGTGTGAAAATATTTGGCTAAAAACGTGAAAGGGTGTATTGTATCTTTGCATTTAAAAATTCTCAAAATATAATTATACTAAAATTTATCATTATAATTATAATCATTACAATTTAATATGCACTAAATTTGGTTAATGTAACTAAAATTAAATTCAATTGAAACTCAATTTTAATCTAATTTAAAGTCATTATGTAACGAAAGTCCGGTACAAAACCAAAATTATCGGCGAAGTAATCGACACTTTTTCTAATTTTAAACTGATGTCACCTTGCAATATTTGTAATGTTTTGCAACTGATTCATTAATAAAAAATTAAATTTAAAAAAGTGACAAATTTCAAAGTGACAGTTTGAAATTAGAACAAGTGTCGATAATATAAATTGTTTGATTTTAGTTTTGTATTAAACTTTTGTTTAATAGTGACTGTACTGTACAGTAGGCAAAACATGACTAGAATACCTTTTTGTCAATTTTAAAATCAGAAAGATTTTTGTCTAATTCCCTCTTTTCAATCTTTTATCAAAAATATCAGATCTGAGCCCAAACCAGACCAACTATGACTCAACCGTTAGAGTGTTCATATAATTGAAGCATTTTATATACCAATAATTTATAATCAAATTAGATATGATTGACCAAATTTGCATTATTAAGGCATAAATTATTTTTGATTGTACTGTATAAACAGTTTTGAACACAGAATCGAAAGCCTAGACAACACTATTCATACAATTAAAGTTTAACTAATGTTAATCAGACCCACCCTTCCATTCGTTGGCCGAATACATAAATGTCTAATTTGTCGGAATTAGAACTATTTTAAACTAAACTATACTATAAATGTTTAATTGGTGACATTTTAGAACATTAACTGGTTATAAATAAAACAAAAATATTTGGAACGGTTTCGGCAATTCAATCGTTTCTATATCTACTGAACTATTGTAGAGTTAGAGACAGAGTTTTACACTTTCCAGCTGTGAATTACATAATGTTTAGCTATTATTGTTTCACTAGACATGTGTTGTAATTATAATGAATATCTGGAATAATCATTAGAAATATGTAAAGTATTTGTGAACTCAATTTATTACCAAATCTGTTACTTCATTATAATTATATACAAAACTAACGATTGGGGGTTATCACTGAAATACCCCCAAATGAGATATGTTTTGTTTTACAAAACAAAATTTAAATCTAATGTTTTATCAGATTTTTTGTTCAAATTTTGTAAATTAAACCAACTAAAATTTCTTAAATAAAAAGTACATCATTGGATTCATTATTTCAAATTTAATATAATTTAAAAGATTAAACATTTTGTTCAAAACTCTATTTTAAGAAAATATATGTAATTTAAATACCTTAAAGTAAAATAATTGATAAAATATGGATGTAACATAATTTGATGCAACAAAAGTAATCCAGTTTTCAAAAATTCAGTTTTCATTAATCAAATAGACTTCTATACAAATAGCTAAAATAACAATGCAACATTTCACCAAACACAACACACAAATACACAATATCAAACCTATATTTATAGTAATAGTTTTGAATAAAATAGAGAAAAATGTTTTGAAAACCCAGTTATCAAAATAATTTCATAATATAGTAGTTATAGCGAAAAAATTTAAAATAACTTTTTTTTCTTAACACTTCACTGACTGTACGTTATTTAGTCTGATTTCAGAAGTGAAGCTTAAAAACTCAATTCACTATTTTCTATAATGTAATGACTTTTTGCAATGAGTTTTCAATTTATTTTCTCTTAACACTCTGTCGGCTGAAAATTGAAAATTTGAATTTCGCCACAAATGCCAATTACTAGCATTAGATTGAAATAAGCGACGGCTCTGAAGCCAACAATTATTACTGTATTCTGTATTGTAGACAATCTGTGCTCCAAATGTTTATCATCATTAAATGCAAATTTTTTTATGTACTAAAAAATAATTGAAATTTTCAACAAAAAAAGAAATATTATTTATTACTGCCATAAACCCGAATGCAATCATTTATTTGATGTTAACAGACTTATAGGGATTGAGTGATATGTTCTCGCATTGAATGCTTACCTCCAGCTGTTGGTATGTCGAGTAGTAAAGGCTTTTGCAAAAGATCTTTCGAATCCTGAGTGGCGCGTAAGGACAGGTCTAAAAGTCTTGATGAGCCGTAAGAGTGATTGCATTAGACGTACAGTAATTCAGATTATTTGTTGCGTTTTATGGCTTACCTGTGCATTGTATCGAATGTGAATACTTCAACGCCTGGCTTATCACGTTTTTCCGGTGACTATGTATTAGCATAATTGAAAAAAATCATTGAATTAATTATTTTTGGCTATAATTAACTTTTGCTAAAAGGGGTTAAAATGTATTGCAATTCTAGACAACAATTCATAATATTAATAATCAGCGACTCTAAGGTCAATAAATATACAATCAATATGTCTTATCTTAAACATTCAACACTTTCTATGTTATACAAAATTTTAAAACAAACTTACATAAATCATATTTTAAATATTCTCTAACTTGGATAGCCTCTCTATCCTGAACAAATATAAAATTCACTACTGGGTTCAAAATATGGTTCAATATTAGCTATAAAATGTTTTTTGAAAATAACTGATTATTAAATAATTGACCTGTGGTCTGGAGTCGTTTTCGAATGAATCGGGTGCTGAGTTGGCCTGTTTTCTAATAAAGCAGAGTCTTCGTTTCTCACTGCTTATTTTTCGGCTTGGAGGTTGCGAGAATGGACCTGGGTGTAATTGAATGCTTATTATTAAATTACTCTAATTTGCTTGTTTTTGCTATTCATGTCTAATATATTTTTTCGGAATTAGAGCTCTAATGAGATGTGACTTGCTTTTATCAAATTAAACATTCAGTTTGAATCCAAGGATGTAGAGATGATCATATACATGTATTTTATAAATTGTAGCTTGAGCATATAAAATAATTTGCTTTTTGGTTAAATTCAATAGGCATGTATTTAAATGTGACAATAAATTCAATTTATTCACAATAATTATCCCGAATTTAGAAATGTCAAAAAATTTAAAACCTAGTTACATTTATTGTAAATTAAAAAAAAATAGCCAAACCCTCAATAACCCCCTTCATAAATAAAAGCACTCATATAAGGCTCCAAAACCGGAAACACTCCCCAAATCAAACCCATTATCTATTTACCGCTCGTGAGTGAAAATCCCTTATCTTTGAATTTAATACATGTTTTTGAAACTCGAATAAATAGTATCAACAAAACTCTCAATTAAAGATCTCTTAGATGTAAATGACAATTAATTTTATGTCATTATCTCTCTTTCGTTCTATTGTTCAGAATTGTATCAAAACTTTAAAATTTTATTCTATATTATATACGAAAATGTGTTTATATTTTGTTTTAAATTAATCAATAATCAAAAGAGAATGTTCATGTTCAGTCTTGAGGAGTTTGAGTGCTTATGTTTATTATTTTGTTTTACAGATTATTACCCTAATTTCCTGTCTATAAGCCGTCCCATGTATAAGCCGGGTACAATAAATTATCAAAATTTTTAAATTAAAAATGTAACTATAGATAAGCCAACCCATGTATAAGCCGAGTAATTTATAGATAATAATAGAAGTAATTTTTGATTAGATTTTGCAGATATTATTTACTTGTCTTTAAATTTGAATTTATTTAATAACTAAAATAAATTTAAATAAACTCTATCTCAGATATAGTAAATAGCTTGGTTTTGTAAAATTTTTTTACTAAAACGGAATTCACTATAAATGATTTAAATTCCAAATTATATTGAAAATAGATTTTTTGCAAATTGTTCACTATAAGCGGGTATTTGCAATAAACGGGTTAGCGCTAAGCGAAATAAACTACATTTAAACTTGGTTTTTAAAATATTGTTTACTATAAACGAGTATTTACAATAAACGGGCTAATACTAAGTCGAATTTACTGTAGTAATAAAACAAAAAATACCCATATTCTCAAAAATTTTATTTCTGAATTTTTGTTAAATTTTTAAATATAGAATCAGATGAAAAATTTCAGGGTTTTTAATTACTGAATAAAATTTTAAAATGTAATAAATTTATATTATTTTAATAAATTAATTTCATGTATAAGCCAGACCCATGTATAAGCCGAATGTTAGTTTTTAAAATTTTTTCTAATATTTTCTTTATAAGGTATAAGCCGCGGCTAATAGACAGGAAATTAGGGTAATTACATATTTCTATACTCTTTTTGATCGCTTAGTTTTGATAAAGTGTTAAACCAATAGTAAACATAAATACAGTTAAAATATAAATAATTTTTTAATGTTTTTTAATTAAAGTTTGAAATCGTTTTAAATATTTGAATCGTTTAACTCAATCCAAATCCAATTACCCGTTCGATAGAAGTTATTAATATAAGTTGGGGTTAGGGGTGGAGTTCCGCTTCTGGAATTAGGGGCCGAAGTGGTGCCCTCACTGGGCCGACGCTCCTTCCTGTGCGATGGAGGTGTGCCGTCGAGCGAACCGGGCAGTGAGGACTCGTGGCTGGGGGTGAGGGTCTGTATGTGGTGCGGGACGTATAGGTGTGACTGCAGTTCATTACTGACTATACGAGTCGGCGAATTGGGTGAAGACGTCTGAACTAATCGGGAATATCCGCGCGAATCAAACGAAGCGGCCCTTTGGAGGACTGACTTGTGGTCGCGTTTCTTCGAATGAGATGTGTTTTGCTTTTTATTGTCGTCCGTATTATTCGAACCCAAAATGGAAGAGCTCTTCCAAAAGCGAATTCCCGAAACAATGTTCTCGTGTCTGTGGGCCGAGAGCTCGAGTGGCGTTAATGAAGAGCCCGTATTCGAGGCATGAGTTCCCGCTTTGAATGACTTGGAGAGAGTGCTCGCGCCGACCAGATCGCACTGTATGGCCACATCGCACTGCCAGGGAAACCGGGGGCCGTCGTCCCCACTGTTGATGTCTAGTGCACTACAATAGGCCTCTTCGGGTAATATGTTGTATGAATTCGAGATTTGTTCGCCCGGTATACTCGTCACACGTATGGCATCCGCGCTGTTCTGCCGGCCCTTATGTGCGGTCAGGTATCAAATGTTAAACATTGCCTCAAATAGTATTCAATTACTCATTAGCAGATTATTGATTGCTTTTAATTGATTTAATTCGGATTTAATTGTTTTGTTGCAATCGATTTCAATGATTTGCATAATTGACAAATCGTTTTATTCCCAAACAATCGATTCAAATGAATTAATAATAACTAAACTATTTTCTGAATCTAATTTCATTGATTGATCTAAACTGATAAGAAAATGCCTAAACAATACAATTTTGACTTTCTTAGCAACTCTTAACTAAAGAACACTTAATGTAGTTATAAAATAAATCAAATCTGGAAAAGCCCATCTGGACGAGCAAGTGCTAATTTTTCTATGTCTTCTAATGTCTGCTCTCAACTTAGATCAATAATTTTTGAAAACTAACTTAAATTTAATAAGTATTTACACAATTGAAGATAAATTTTCTTAAGTATTTCATAATTAAATTTTAAAGTAAACAAAAATCTATTCTTTTTATAGAAACATGAATGCTATACAAAAATAAATTATATTCTTGGTTATTTATTCAGTATAAATTTATCTTATACTCGATTTGCATCAAAATATTTATACAAAAAAAAAAAAAATTATAAATTGTATCATATATTTCAAGTGGCACTCAAAGACACTTTTGGATAAATAAGATATCGATTGCAAAATATTTTTATTTAAATTAGTTTTTTTAAATTGAAATTCAGTTCCAATTTGGATAAAACAAAAGTTTTAGTCTTTAAAGTAAAACAAATAATTATTTCGAAACCGAAATTCAGATTAACAATGAATACCTGTTCCGGAAGCATAGGAACATAGCTTCTGGAGTGTTGTCTTCCGCTATATCTAAAAGGCGGCGCATCTCCAGTCGGTGTGGAAGAAGCGGACGAGTCTTTGAACGATAGCTCCGAATAACTCCGGTTTCGACTGAACTTCTCTCTCAGAGACTTAGTTCTGGCACTGATCCCAGATTTGCACAAATTCATCATATTTGGCACATCTATACTCGACAATAGTTTCACCAATTTTTCGTCAAAACTTTTGAAACAAATACAAAATGAAAATTCATGTATTAGACAGAGAATTATGGCATATATTGCATAAATTGAAAACATTGCAAACTTTGCAAACTTTGCATACATTGTAAACATAGCAAAATATGATATGAACAATTTAATAATTTAATTCTACTTCACAACAAAGTGTTACAAAAACAGTTTTAGTTGTTTTATACATAAATTCAAGTTTTAATTTCGTTCTAATTTGCAAAACAATTGATTAATATTTTCCATTGTATTCAATGCATTGTTTATGCGCTGCACAGAAAGTGAAGCTAAACTAATATAATATACATTTAATTTTAACATTAAATTTGGTTCCATTAATGTTAACATCAGTCGAAATCCAAAGACTTGGAATACATACAAAATTAGATAAAAAGAATGGTTCGGATAAAAACGTGATTATATTGTTTAAGTTAAACTCATTTAGCTTTTAGTGTTCAATAATTCAGTGTAAAAGTCAATCAATATGCTGTAGATGTGTAACAGTTGCTAAACCAGCACAGGTAGTGGAAAACGTCAAAATCAAATAAACATGAATTTTATATGAATGTTCAAAATTAAATTAAAAATTTATAACTTAAAGCAATTTCATGAAAAATTGTTTCAAACATTAAGAATCCTTAGAGTTATGTAAATGTTTAACAAGTTGTTATCTTTTCTCAAATTGATCCAGTGTGAATTTAGCATTAGAATAATTCCCTGTTTATTTTAAATTAAAATCTAATATTATTTGTATTCATCTGTTGTTTAGTATATAAATAAGTAATTCGTAATTAAATAAGAAATAAATAATTTAAAAGAAAAACGGAATTTGAAATAGTCTGGAGTGAGATCTGGTTGGAAGTGCGCAAACATAATCGAAAAATGAGATCAAACAAACAAATTGCTTAAACTGTTTTGAATTGAAACGCACAAAGAGTAGCGAACAGTACAGAACAGTACAGAACAGTACAGAACAGTAGCGAAGACTAGAGAAGAGCAAATGTCGGAATCGGAATATAAATTCGAAATCCCAATGGAAACTAAATTTGATAAAACTTGTTATCTAAACAATGAGGGATCTGATGGTTGAGTCGCGTGTTTGCACCTATTCATACACACATCCATATACATACACATACATACATCCAGACTCTACAGTCATAAACTGATAGTTAGTTTTAAATAGTTATCATTGCATAACA
>JAQFXP010002798.1:0-14067 GCA_034693685.1 Belba bartosi | reverse complement strand
CAAAATTAAATTATCTTTATTCATTAAAAAGTTATTCAAAATTTACGACGGACAAGATTAATGAAAAGCCTCTTTATAAAAAAGTTAATATGTTTTCTAAAATTATATCTCAAAAATATTTATAAAATATATTAATTTTAGCTAGATTGTTAAACTATATTAACATATTATTTTATTTTAATATTATAATTTAAAAAAATAAATACCTAAAATAGTTTAATTTACAAAATCTTTTTTGCATATTTGAATTATTTTATTTAATTTATTTTTAATAAATATTAAGTTTAAATAATTAAGTTAGTTATATTGAAAAACAAAAAACTTAATTTAATTAATTGAATTTTAAATATGGCTGATATATTTGATATTATCGAAATTGTAAAAACATTAACTAAAGTCAAAATTTATAATTTAGAAACAATATTATCATGTTGTGAAAATCAGACAAGCTCAGGTGAAATAATTGTGTCCCATATGGTATGTATTTACAAATTATTATAAATTAAAATAATGATTATTAAAAGTTATATTAATTTAAATTATGTAAACCAATTACATAGTTTGGTGGAATATATGCTGGTTATTATTTAGATATTATAAATTATGTTGTTAATAAATTATTTTTGCTGGTTAGATTTGTAGATAAAGATTGCAAAAAATTAAACGTGTGTTTTTGATTTTTATAAATTGTTTTAAAGTATATAATTTTATTTATTTTAATTATTGTTTTGTAGAATATTCTTTGCTTGATCACATCAGTAATAACAGAAAATAATGTAAAAACTAGTGGTTATACTATACTAATGGTACATTATGGAACAATTATATTAAGTGTTTTAACTTATCAAAATAATTTATTATTAATATCATATTTAAAATTATTTTCTTTTTCGGTAATATATTTATAAAAAAGTTAATTTTATGTTGACAATTTATAAATTAGGTCTGGATAATATTTAATTGCTTATTAATATTAGTTGCTATATTTGTAAAATTATTTGTAATATCAAAATTATTACTAATTAGACACATTTTATATTTATATCAATATTTTATTAATCAATCGACAAATTATCATAATAAAATTAAAGGATTATTTGTTAAAAAAGAAAAGATTAAAATATTTAAAATACATATTTTGTTAAGTATTTGGATATTATGTTCAGCTATTCTAACCTATTCTTACACCAGTTTATTGTTAAGAATATATTTTTAATACAAACCTATACTAACTGTCGAAACATTTGAAGAAATTTTGAATAATTCCAAATTAACTGCAGTCGGAAGAAAAAGGTTAGAAAACATAAAAAAATTAAAACCAGAAATATTTAAAATATTAAACCGACGACTATTAATATATGAAAAAAATATGAACATTAATAGCATGGATCAACTGTTTATTTTAAATATTAACTTGTTAAAAAATTTTGTAAATAAAAAAATTGTCTTGCTTTTAAATACATTTGGAGTGGAACATTTGAAAATATTTTATCCAAATTTGAATTTAATGGAATCAAACAATCGATATATTATACAATTTCAATACTCCTATATTTATAAACTTCATTCGCATTATAAACAAATATTTTATATGTAAATTTATTAATTTTGTATTTCTTATATTTTATTGAATAATTTATTTTTATTTAATTATATCAATATTTAGGTTAAAAATTTTTGGTGAAAATGGTTTATATAATTGATATTTATTTTTATATCAAATAATGAATGAAATTGTTGGAAATAGAGATAATTTTGAATTAAATAAATTTAAAAATTTAAATAAATTAAATAATATAATAACCCTGGATAAATTAATCAACGGACCATTTTTTTGTTTATTATTTGGATACTTTATAACTTTTTTAATTTTTTTATTTGAAATTTTATTTTTTATTAAAAGTAATATTTTGACTAAAAATTAAAAATATTTTTAAAAACAATAAAATTTTAAAAAATTTTGTTTAATTTTTCCAAATTATTTAAATAAAAATTTCTAGTTAATTAAAACAAATTTAATTATTTTAAATATTTTCTTCCATTTTATGTTTATAAAATTGAAATGAATTGACAAAGAGTTTACTTTTTAAACTGTAATAAATCTTATATCAATATTTTATTAATCAAGCAACAAATTATCATAATAAAATTAAACAATTATTTGTTAAAAAAGAAAAGATTAAAATATTTAAAATAAATATTTTGTTAAGTATTTGGATATTATGTTCAGCTATTCTAACCTATTCTTACACCAGTTTATTGTTAAGAATATATTTTCAATACAAACCTATACTAACTGTCGAAACATTTGAAGAAATTGTAAATAATCCTAAACTGACTGCAGTCGGAAGAGAAGGGTTAGAAAACATAAAAAAATTAAAACCAGAAATATTTAAAATATTAAACCGACGACTATTGATATATGAGAAAAATATGAACATTGATAGTAAGGATCAACTGTTTATTTTAAATATTAACATGATAAAAAATGTTGTAAAGAAAAAAATTATCTTTCCTATAAATTCATTTGGAGCGGAAAACTTGAAAGCATTTTATCCAAATTTGAATTTAATGGAATCAAACAATCAATATATTCGACAATTTTCGTACTCATATATACATAAAAATTATTCGCATTATAAACAATTATATAGCATGTAAATTTATTAATTTTGTATTTCTAATAATATTTTTTTTAATTATATCAATATTTAAGTTAAAAATTTTTGGTGAAAATGGTTTATTTATTCGATATTTATTGCTAAATCATATACTGAATAAAATTATTGGAAATAGAAATAATCCTAAATTAAATCAATTTATAAATTTAAATAAATTAAATAATATAATAACTCTGGATAAATTAATTAACGGACCATTTTTTTGTTTATTATTTGGATATTTTATAACTTTATTAATTTTTTTATTTGAAATTTTATTTTTTATTAAAACTCATAGTTTGACTAAAAATTAAAATATTTTTAAAAGCAATAAAATTTTAAAATATTTTGTTTAATTTTACAAATTTATTTAAATAAAAATTTCTAAATATTTTATTTTATTTTATTTAATATTCAAAAGTCTTTTAAAAAATATATTTACACATTTTATATTATGTATAAAGACAAATAAAATAGTCAAAATAATATTCACATGTAGTATTACTAAAATAATGAAATACAGAAAGTGATGCGAACATAAATTATGATAATTTCGAATATGACAATGTCGAATATGCTAATGTCCAATATGTTTATGTCGTATATGTTTATGTCAAATATAACAATGTCGAATATGACAATGTCAAATATGCTAATGTTAAATATATTAATGTCGAGTGGTTAATATTAAATGTCAAATATCAACATTAATTATAATAATTATTACATTGTCATTTTCGACATTAGCATATTTGGCATTGTCATATTTGATATTTTTATAATTAATTAAAATGGTTAAAAATGTGTTTAGAAAATAAAAAATATTTTTATTTTCTAATAGATTAAAAATAAAATAAATTAATAATTTCATAATTATTTAATAATTTAAAAAAATATTTAATAGTCAAAACGTATTTTTATTTATTAAATTTCAGCAGGGTTTGAGAAAGTCGGCCAATTTAGTGGGGGGGATTAAAGAAAAAACAATTTTTTAAGATTTTGACCAAAAACTTAAGGGGGATCAAAGGATAGATTTTTTAAAACAATAAAAAACCTATATACCTATGATTTACTAAATTTAACTCGATTTAAACCGAATTTAGCACAAGTTTAAAAAAAATTTCCTAATTTTGTGCAAAAAGACCAAATGCTTAGAAGAATAAATGCTAATTTTTAAAGTCAGGGTGGTAGGTTTTAACTGATCCGCCTTGCACAATGCCTGATTTTCAGTCACTAATTATCAAAATAATTTGTTTTAAAACATTTTATAAATTTTTATATTAATAATATAAAATAAATAAGTTGTTTTTTAATTGAAAATAATTGCCAATTTTATTAACAAAAAATAGTAAAAAATAAAATTTTACCATTAACCTTTATTAGAAGCCGAATATAATACCCTGATTATGCAATTACACTACAGGGGACAATTAAATAGTGCGCACGCAAAGATTAAACATAAGCGTGCAGTGTTTTAGGAAAAAAATAAACACATGCTTGTAGCGGTGACTCTTACTGAGCCCTATTTAGTAGGGGCTTAACGTACTTGTGAATAGCACTGGGGGTGCGTAGCTCGTGGGAGGCGTACGTTATGACACAGTCACCTCTACCTCGCTTGCCTACGAGAGTAATGTCCGACACTATTCAGATTTATCGTTACGATTCACTCGATTGTAAACCAAAGTTTAGTTACTTTTGTACTTAACAACACTTTTATTAATTGAATTCAAGTCGTATTTATAGTATAAATGTATTGCTTTATGAGAATAATAACGTATTTATTCAATAATTAAACAGTTATTCAAATGATTATTAATTAAGAACTTATTTAACGTAAAACAATAATAATTATTATATTTAAAACTTAATTAAAAACTAAATGAACGATAAGACTGAGACTCTCTCGTAAAACACGGCTTTTCTCGTACTCAGACTACAACCAACTGTTCCGTTTACTTTGACACTCAGAACATAACTCTCTCTAACCGTTCTCTTCAAGAGTCTTGTACTAACTCCTCTCTTCAATGGTTTCCAACCAACTGATTGTCCTCTCGTCCAGTCCGGTCCAAATTTTTTCACTCGACTCATCGTTTGTCTCCACGTGTTTCCCAATCGTCTCATCAGTACTCACATCTCACGTTCAAAAGTTTTAGTCATTTATCAATAGTTTAAATAGTTTTTACAAATGATTAGTATTTTCAACATTTGAATTAATGAATAAGTATAGGAAAATTATTAACAATAGAAAACGTATTTTGAATCATAATTTGAGTAATATTTAAAGTAATGATTTGGAAGTAATTTGAATGACTAGAGACGTTTCACACCCGAAATCGTATTCACCACTTCATTGCCTTCCCCTTCAAGGATCGTGTCCTCACGATTGCACTCGAGGTCTATCAACAGTGGGTTTTCATTCTCGTCTTCGGGTTTTTCTTGACGTCCGTCCTCTGACTCAACCTCGTCAGTCGACTCCATGTTTTCGAATTCATTGAAACTATAGCCAAATGAGTCCAACGGGTGTTCATATGTTTCGCCCGAATCTTCGGTTAATGGCCCGGAACTGATTGACTAAAGCGCGACATTCCGTTCTTTTTGAACGTCTCTTTTGTATCCCCGAAAGGCCGGATCCGATCTGTTATTCATGTCTCGTTTACCCGAAACGCCCACTATTGGGAGGTTATCAACTGGTCGTGTGCTCACCACTCCGTTACCTTTGGCCTTTCGTACAGGTGGTCCGAGTTCGTGTCCTAATAATTGAGCAACAATCCCTTCCATCGCCGGTATGTCTAATCCACTCATCATCGAAGTGATTCCGTCACTTTCAATTGATTGTCGTTCTGTTCTCTTCGGAATTGTCATTACTTTTCGTTGCCCTCCAAAGATCGCGACTCTGACCTGTAGTCCTGATCCACTGGCGACGGGTCCTTTAGGTCCGTTTGTATTGTTTGAGACGTTCGAGTGGCTCGAGTTGTTCGAGTGGTTCCCACTATTCTGGGGCTCAAAAGCAATTGCACGATACGGTCGAAGGCCCGTTCTGATCGAGTATCGCTCACCTTCCAGAGCGCCCAGGCATCGAATAGCCAACGTTTGTTGACTCGAAAACATGTCTTGTCTTCGGAGCAGGTGGAAGTAAAAGTCCGATGAGTGTACAAACTCTTAAAGCTCTTTGTCGTGGAATCGGGCGTTAAGTTCCGGCACTTTATTCATTTGACAATAAAAGGCGTGAAACTGATTGAGCGAATCGTATCCAATGCCTTCCTGGTATAGAGCCCACCGCAAGACGTTTTTAGCCCATATTATACCTCCACTTCTCACTTGCATTCGCACTCCGTGTTCGAATTCGGAGCAATGTATAAAATACCTGGTGCTGTGGTTGGCCGTATATCCCTTCTGGGCTATGTTGACGTAAAACGTGTCCGTCTCGTCCTCTCCGAGATCTTCAGTGACTTTGAATTTTTTGGCATCACTTTTGCCCAATTCGTACACATTTTGCCGTTTCTTTTGCATTCGAGTTAATGCAATTTTTCCGTTCCCGACTTGAGTCGTCAGCGACTCGTTTTTCTTTTGTAGATTTCGAATCTTTATTAATAGGTTACCAACCGGTGCGCCTGACATCGGCTGAACGGTTTCAGCTGTCGGTTCCAAATTTTTGATCTGAATAGCTGTACGTATGAGTAACTCAAGTTTGTCAAAGTCTTCCTCATGTGTGTCAACTTTTTCTCGTATAAGGGCCGCGACAGCACCGGCCGCTCGACAAGCCTCGACTACAGTTTTCGATCTTCCATCACTCATTTGTTTCATCCCGTGCTTTGACGGTTCCGTCGGTTCGTTTTCACTTATCTCTTGTTTTTCCGGTTTGTGTTTGACATCCGTCGCCACCATAAGTCGTTCACAACATTTGTGCTGACCTTTACCGCTGGCCCTGTATTTGTAGCCACAGTGTTGGCAGTCAATGGCGCCCTATATCCCGATTACGTCACGGGTCACCGGATTTTCCTTCTCAAGGTTCTCCATAGGTCTGACTACGTTCTTGCAGTCCTGGTGTTGAAACTCGAATGTCAAGTTTTGGGCTTTTCGTATCCTTTCGACACAACAATCAAAACATCGAGGATGTCGTGCTCGTGGGTCCGGCTTTTCCTTTAGTTCCCCATTGATTGTCTTCTTCAGACAAAGTTTCGTAATTTTTGATATTTGTCTGCATTCGAAACAACAATAATCCCTTTCGTAGTCTTTAGCCGTAACTATCGGAGCATTCGTCTGAGTCTCGAGTATGCGTTTGCGGTCTTTGTCGCACTTTTCACGTCGTTTGCGAATCATCTCTTCGATGTCGAAAACTGCCTTCGACTTATCATCAATTTTGATCGACAGATTCATTGGTACATCACTTGACTGTTCGTCCATCACATCCATTACAGTCGACTTCAAAGTGCGTATCAGTTGTTTGCCACTAATCGTGATTTGATTCAGTCGTTTGTCTATTGATTGACACACATTTTGGGCCAAAACTTTTCGTCAATTCAGTACTTCTGTTTGTAAATCTAATTCGTGTCGTTCTCATCGACAATAAATTAACGTTAAGTTAATCACAATTTATAAACAATAACTGATTGGCCGTTCAATCTCTCACATTCGAATGCTTTTAAATTGACTCTATTATATAATAACGTAACAGTAGATTCGAACGGACTATCCGTTCATTACAGCTCGGTTTGACACGTATCTCACATATAAAGCTCTACACTATTAATTACAATTGAATTTTCTATACTAATAGTTTGATTCGTATCTCGTAGTATCGTTTGATTTTATTAATTGCTTCTAGTTAGCCTTTCCGTAGCATTAACTTTTAATTCTAGTAGTTTCTTATCATCGGACAACACTATTAACACGACTTTAACTACAAATTTGTAGTTTTTGTATCATTAACCGCACGTGATATAGACATATAGCACGAGATCAGGTCAAACTTAACAATTATAACTTTTTTGAGCATAACTTAACTATCAATTAACAACAACATTACTGAAACAATTCAAAACATTTAACAGACATTAAACACATAATCACAAGACGTCTCAAACAGATTCGTCTGACTTTGGGTACGCAGACCCAACATTACAGGACAACTGGTCCGACTTTGGGTACACTTGCCCGGGCTTAGGTGGGTTTAACTACCACGGCCATTACCTCTAGAGTGCAACCGTTCTTTATGAGTTACGTTGGTGTGGACTTAAAAAGTTCCCCTTATATACGTAACCCGCACTACATCCGCACAGGGAGGCCGAACACGTGATCTACTAAGAGCTTTTGCCGAGGCCAATCGGCTTTTTCACTCGCGACCACGTGAACGCAAACCCCCACCGTTTGGATAGCAAACTGTTTTATTTTTGTTGGCTAGAACAATTTCCAGCATTACTTCCTCGCACAGGTGGTTAAATGTAACACGTGGATCAATCAAGGACCACGTGCACAAGTCCAACAACCGTTTGATTCATAGACTTTAACTCCTTTCGTATTATCCATTCGCACAGAGAGATCCACCGAACACGCTTTATAAGTGTCAAGATTCTATACCGAGTGCCAGTCGGACTTCATTAAGACCACGTGATCGACTACCACTTCCCGATTAAGCTTTAATACATTTTTCATTCTTTCATTCACATCAATTCATATCCGGATTAACTATTATTTCTATTGTTTTCGGTTTACTTATTACGTCTAAGTCTATAATTTCATACTCGTGTTAATGCGGTTCTACTCCTAATACTATTTTCAACTTTTCTTACACAACAGTAACTAATAAATAAGTTTCACATTCCGTACAAATTTAAACTAACTCTTATTTATCGTTTAGGTATAAAACTTCTAATTTTTCGTTTCATAATAATAGTTAAATTTTAGATTCAATTAACTTTCGATTTACACGTCTTTATAAATACATACTTATGTACACTATTTACAAATGTGGTTCTGATTTGTCTAGTTATACGGCTTTGGAATAAACATGGTAAATCAACTTACCATTACAATTGGGGTTTCGTGTCTTACAACCTGCCCGAGTCTCTAGACCTACTCGTTCTGTTTCTTTCATAACGCTCTAAACATCACTCATGTTTTGAAATACTTCCGGTTCCTCCACTTCGTATTCTTTGATCTCGTCTTTAACTATCAGTTCATTGCATTCAATCTCTAAATCTGGAATTGACTTAATTATCTGTTTATCAAATGACGTGTTTATACAAATAGGCGAATCACTGTTTAACACCTTTACGTTTGGGGATTTATTCTTAACTATTAGTTTAAATTTATTTGGTTTTGAGTCTATACTCTCGTCATCCGCACATACGACAGAGTTCATATACATAGGGTGTACTTGCACCTTTAATAGACCTTGACTTTGAGTATTGGTTTTTACGTTAACTAATTCTGCATTAAAGGGTTGAAATCTATTCTCAGAGCACGTGCAACCTATTAGGTGTTTATCACTAATCGATTTGTTTAATAAAACTCTAGTATTCAGAGCTGTCATAGTTAAAAGTAAACCTATATCCTCGCCATCTCTACTACTCTTAATTGTCGCTTCAGAGTTTAACTTGCTTATACTCACTATTTCTCGTCTACGTTTAGCCCTACGCCTAGATTTGCTATCACGTAATCTACGTTTTGTCCCTGATTTTGATTTTGATATTATTTTCTGCCTCTGATTAGACTCGTAGTTTTGTTTAGTTTTATTAAACTTTACTGACTTTAACGTAGTTGTGATTGATGCCAGGGCAGGTGTCTGTACACTCCTCAGGTGTAACCTTTCGGTAACCATAGATAGCGGAGACGTCGTAACTCCAGACAAACCGGACGTACTATTTGGTTGTAACAATTTTGCACTTAGTTTTCGATACCATTGTCGAGCTTTTCCTAGCCGTTCCGGTAGTCGTTCTCTCTTCAGACGTCTGTTCTTGGCTTCAATAAACTCTATCTCTTTCGGCAACTTTTTATTAGATCGTTGTTCGTCTCCTTTGCCGGGCTCTGATTTCTCGATTGTCGTAGTCTTAGTAGACGTGTTGACTGGTTTTGTATAACTTGTGAATCCATCACTGTTTGTGTTTTTTCGGTTCAGATATCTCATCGTTTTCGTTCTCATAGTTATTGTGGTTCAGATTCTCGTCTTCTGTCCGCCAGTCAGTGATTCTATCGTTATCGGACATCTCGTACGGGGAAAGGTAGCCAAGATAGGGTACTTAGCTACCCTGCGATGCTCCACTAAATGTAACTGTGACTCTTACTGAGCCCTACTTAGTAGGGGCTTAACGTACTTGTGAATAACACTGGGGGTGCGTAGCTCGTGGGAGGCGTACATTATGACTCAGTCACCTCTACCTCGCTTGCTTACGAGAGTGATGTCGGACATTATTCAGATTTATCGTTACGATTCACTCAATTGTAAACCAAAGTTTAGTTACTTTTGTACTTAACAACAAATTTATTAATTAAATTCAAGTTGTATTTATAGTATAAATGTATTGCTTTATGCAAATAATAACGTAATTATTCAATAATTAAACAGTTATTCAAATGATTATTAATTAAAAACTTATTTAACGTAAAACAATAATAATTATTATATTTAAAACTTAATTAAAAACTTATTTAAAAACTTAATGAACGATAAGACTGAGACTTTCTCGTAAAACACGGCTCCTCTCGTATTCAAATTACAACCAACTGTTCCGTTTACTTCGACACTCAGAACATAACTCTCTCTAACCGTTCTCTTCAAGAGTCTTGTACTAACTCCTCTCTTCAATGGTTTCCAACCAACTGACTGTCCTTTTGTCCAGTCCGGTCCAAATCCTTTCACTCGACTCATCGTTTGTCTCCACGTGTTTCCCAATCGTCTCATCAGTCCTCACATCTCACGTTCAAGAGTTTTAGTTATTTATCAATAGTTTAAATAGTTTTTACAAATGATTAGTATTTTCAACATTTGAATTGATGAATAAGTATAGGAAAAGTATTAATAATAGAAAACGTATTTTGAATCATAATTTGAGTAATATTTAAAGTAATGATTTGGACGTAATTTGAATGACTAGAGACGTTTCACACCCGAACTCGTATTCACCACTTCATGCTTGAGCACTCGTTTGTTTGAGAAATTTCAGATTTTCGTAATTAATAAAAACAATTTAAATTAAACCTTTTGTATGTTAACTTTTTTGGTGCAACTTTAAAATTTTTTTTATTAATTTATATAACATAGCTTCACATATTGATAAATAGTTAGATTTAAACAATTATTTGTTTTTTATGCTAATCAACGCATACGTAGATTATTATGCAACTGGAAAAATTGATATATTTTTAAACTTATTAATACAGTTACAGTTATCAATGCAAGCTATATGGAAATGTTTTGAAAGTTAAAAAATTTACTTATTTTTTGCCTAAAAATAGTAATTTTATTTATTAGTAAATTGTGTTTAAATGAAATATTGTATTTTATTCAACGGTTAGGTGGGATTAATCCAATCGTGCATACTTTAGGATGGGTATTCGAAAACGTGCAAATGCGTGTTGGGAGGGAGGTTGGGATTAAAATTCTATTACTTTTTGGGTGCGCACTATTTGAACGACCCCAAAGTAGGCATAAGTCTTGATGTTTTATTTTTTAATAAAAATAATAGCTCTTTATTTTATTATTTATTTCTAAATTAGATTGAAAATTTTAAATTTTTTATTTACTGAATAAACAAATTACTATTTAAAATATAAAACAATAAAATATTTGCAGTCTTTGTGTTTCAACTCAAACCCAACTCTTATTAAATTAAAAGTTTAATTTTGTGTTAATACCTGCTTTTATTTAATATTCAATGTTTATAAATTCCACTAAAATGTATCTAGATTATATAAGCAATAATTGCTGTTCAATGTCTACACTGGTAGCACAGCATCAGTAAATCTGGCAATAAATCAATTTATTTGTGTTATTTAAAAATTTAATTTAAAATATATTCAAATTAGTTTTAATTTTAATTCGAATTTATTTATATAATTTTTTTTTGTTAAAAAATCTGTGACAACTGTCGGACTTTACAAACTTTTCCGACACTAATAATAGCCATTTGTTTTATATGGGTTTAGAAAATAAAACCAATTTTTTTTTAATATCTTATAAGTAGAGACAAGAAAAATATGCTTTTAGTTGTTTATTTGGCGTATTATGAGAAATCACAAAACATAAAACTTGAATTCAAATAGAGATTTTGTTATGCTATTGTAATATTTTTAAAGATTATACTTTGGACTATTTATTATCTTAATAAAAACAAACACTGATTAAGATATTTTAAAGTTTTATATCAATATATGTTTTGTGATTTCTCATAATACGCCAAATAGACAACTAAAAGCATATTTTTCTTGTCTCTAATTATAAGTTAATTAAATAACTAATTATATAAAACGACATTTATTAGTCAGAATTTGTTTTCGTTTATTGATTATTATTTAAATATATGAAACAATTAATTTATTTTGAAAATAATTATTTAATTTATAAAATATTAATTAAACTTTATTGATAAAATAATTAGTTATTATTATTTTTGTTTATTATTTATTACATTTTTTATTAACAAAACCTGTTAGTCATTAAATGTCAAAATAATTTGTTTAAATGTCAAATTTAATAAAATCAATTTTTTAATAAATATATATTAATTGTTTTTTTATTAAAAAATAAAATAAAATAATTATTAAAATAACAACATTTAAAAAATTAACAAAAATAATATATTTTATAATAATAATTATTATACTAATAATAATAATTAAAAAATAAAAAACAAAAAATAACAAAAAACAAATTCTATAAAATATATAAATATTAATTATTTTCATTTACATTTAAATAATTCAATTAAATAAACCTTTTTAATTATAAGTAAAAAAACAATATAAATAAATTGTATAAAATATTTTTTAATAAAAATTTAATTATTATCTATTTCTATAATATATATAAAGTACATTTATTAAAATATTTGATAAAAATATGTGAATTCTTTTATTAATTTAATATAAATTTAAAGATATTTAAAAAATATATTTAATTAAACAGCAATATATTTGCAGTAAAGTAAATAAAAATTAATTGATAAAATTTTAATCATGGCCAATTTCTATGATATAATTGAAATGGTACAAACATTAACTAAAATAGAAATTTATAATTCAAAAACAGAATTAACATGTTGTGATAATAAAACCAACTCGGGTGAACTTGTTGTACCATTGAAAGTAAGTATAATTAATCACTAGATAATAAAATTTCAGTAAAAAGCCAAAATTAAGCATAAGTATAATTTTTATTATTTGTTTATTAATTTTATTTATTTATTTATTATGCTTTTTATATAAATCACACAAATGATCAAGGACGGATAAAAATTCAAATTTTTAAATATTTTTTATTATTTGTTAATTATACAATCACAATATATCTGTAATGGCAGTAATGACAAACAAAAGATATATTGTATTTGTATGTTTAGCAAATGGTATGAAATGTTAATTAAGTTTTTTTAAAATATGAGATGTACTCAAATATGCTAATGACTAGTAAGAGGATAAAGGTGTGCAAAATTGGTGTGATTTCTAAAGCGCATGCTCACAAACAATAGACCACAACTTGTGCACACTGTTTATTAGAATTTGTAAACAAGCGCATTAGTAATCACTTCAGTTTGCACACCTTTATCCTCTTACTACTAATGACTTGAGTTTGTCTACTAAAGATTTATAATTAAAAATTGAACAATATAATACATGTTAGAATTACTTTCAGGTCAGATATTACACTTAAAATGAGTGGTCTTTACTTGTTCACAGCTTTAAGAAACATGATTACCGTTTTTGTAACTTTTGAAACAATTAAAAGCTATTTATATTAGTTTTAGCCGCAATTGGGGGCGTTAGAGGGCTTTTTGCCTGTATTGTTTATACATTATAATATAAGATTTTTTATAAATTATATTCAATGTGTTTAACAATTGACTAAATTACTAATATTTTAATTTCTTTACCGTAAAATTACGTTTTTGGTTATTTTAAATAAGTTTTATCGTCCCACTTAATTATATAAACCAAAAGAAGGCATTCGGCTAAGCGTAACAATCTATTTGAATGCACCACTTTTTATGTAAACAAGTGATGCAAGTGCTATGTAGAGCATGTACATAAAATTTTTTTGATATAAAGTTTAGTAGCGGTTTCCTAAGAATATCTTAATTCACAATACACTTACAGATCAATTCTAACTTAAGTTCTATATTTTTAACTTATTATTTATTTGAGTAATTTTATAGTAATCACATTATTGTTAGTCAACTTTTACTTGTTTAAT
>JAQFXP010002797.1:0-14068 GCA_034693685.1 Belba bartosi | reverse complement strand
TGTTTTACGCAGTTATCGGTCAAGTGATTGACTATTAATTTAATGCTTGATTTTAATAAATTAAAAACAATTTAATACTGTATTTAAAAACTTAAAAAACTCAATTGACTCAATTGATCAACAGTTTTGTCAAATGCAAAAAGAGATACACTATTAATACTATTAAAAATCTTAAGCAATTAAAAATTGATCAGTTTTTACAATAATTATTTCATAAAAATAGTAACTATTATAATTTTCTAATGAATAATATTTTGTTTTATCAAGTCCATTTTTATCCCTCGATTTTTCTGCCCGACCCACTTGATAGAAATGGACCTGGACTCTAATTATCGTACAATTAATATATGAACGCAAATAAATGTGAATTTATTTGAAATTAATTTTTAAATACAATTTGAATCGAATAAACAATTAAAGAATAAATTAAATAAATGAGAAATTAATATAAAATCCAAATCGAATTCATGTCTTCTTCCTCTTAATTGGTCCGCAAACTAACGGCTCGTATGAAAGCCTTTTCGGGTTTGCATTCGATTCGATCGGCACTGAAGACTCGCTTCGGTTGACATCCAAACAGTGTTTGCTTTCGACCTTCGATTCGAGACTTCGGTTATCGGTCTTCGGGTTAGTGTCCGAACCGATCGACCGATGAGTCGGTGTCCGAACTTCGGGACAATCGTCGAGTTGTGGCACCACTTGTGCGGTTCGGTTGTCGTAATCGGCATAACTGAGCGCTAACTCTCGATTGGCTTCGGTTTGAGCTTCGGATTCGCTGAACAATGTCTTCGATATGTTTTGAATCTTTTTGTTCGAAATGAGAAACTGTTTTCCGTTTGCGTTCAGAAACTCAAAGCAATTCCTATTCTTCGGAATCGTCTCAACCGACGCCTTCGGATCCGTTTGTTTGCGTTTGTCTTCACTTTCACTGCCATTACTCACCACTTGTTTCGATTGTTTCGATGTCTGACACAAATTATTCTCAATTTGTTTGTCTGACCTCTTCAGCGGACACTTAAACTTCTTCACACTTTTGGTCGTCTTTTCCGACATTTGTTTCAATTGTTTCGTTAATTGTAATCAAAATTAAATTCAAATCAATTGAAAACAAATCTCTTTTCAATCAAATGATTCAAATCTTTTAGTCTTTTGTTTACATTGAATGACGTAATCAATGCTTCGATCAATTGAATCTAAAGTACAGTTAAACCAATTTAATGGCAATTATAGTACTTTTTGGAAAATTACAACCAAAAAGCTTACACAAACTCTGAGGAAGAATGTCTGCAAAACATTAAGACAAATCAATAATAATGGTGTTTTGGTGCCAATTAAATATTAAAATATGGTTTATTATATATTGTATTTTATTAAATTTGAACTGATAGTTTTTTTTTGTAACAAGAGTTTTATTTTTATGAAATTACTTTCGGTCCACACCTTATTATAAAAAGATTAATTTAAGAATAAACTTTTAATTTAAATGTTAGTTCATCTTTGTAGTATAAATCCTACCTAGATATAATTTACTGAAATTAATTTAGTAGTTAAATAATATACTAAATTTGAGAAATAATTACAAAAAATATTTGTGAATAAATTTAGTGTTAATTAATAAATTAGAAATACTTTTATACTTGCATGATGCATCAGAATAATTACTGTTCTATTAATAGCATATCTAACAAGTTAGTTGTACAAATAATATTTTCTATACACTATTTAACCTGTTAACCAGTTTTATATTGGTAAATCAGCCTGACTAAATTTAATAATTAACTAATTTAATAAATCCTTTTACCAGAATTCTATTGCAATTTTATCCTAACAATTTATTTATCTTTTTTAAACTTTATTAATGTAATAGTAAAAGTAAAGTTTGTTTGTTAAAGTCTTATAATAAACTTAGTTTTGTTTATATCAATGTTGTTATTACTAATTTTTAAAATTCTTATATTTGTTAGATATATTAATATAAAAAATAAAAAGTAATATTAACACATTTTAAATGTGACATTTATAACTTATAAACAGGAAGATTTTAAATCGAGCAAAGTAACATTAAACGTACAAGAGTATATCTTAACTTAAAATTAAATCACAAGTCAGTTTAATCAAACTTTTATGTTTATTTTTAAAAAGGATTATTTGTAACAAGTTAAAAAAATTTTGTCATTACTATCAGTTTAACTTGTATGACTATTTGTTTGGCAATATTATAATATTTATTTTTTTAATAATTACTAATTAGCAGAAATGCTTGAGTGGCCATTCAGTGGCCACTTTTAATTGACGTTTAATATGGTATTTTTAAACAATTTGCAAATGAATAACTGTTAATCAAATGACCAAGGCAAAAATAACGCTTCAATTATTTAACAAAATTTAAAAAAAACATCTCTGCTAATTAGTATTAGAGTTTAATATAAACTATTTTCTAAAAATTAATTTATGAATTGTTTTGATAAGATCAAGTAATTTTTATTTATTAATCTATTAGAATTTAATCCATGAGTTGATTTGAGTTAAGATATGTTAAGTTGAGTTCATTTGTTTTTGTTTTTTAGTTTTGCTCGAAATAAAATCTTTCTGCTTATAAATTATAAGTTTCAAATCGTAATCAGATAAATTCTATAAAACAAATATTTTGCTTTTACTGTCGTTTTAAATAGAGTTTAAAATAGATGTAAATAAAAACTTTTTTATTAAACAATTATTGGTAAAACAAATCATCTATTAAAATACAATTGCAATAAAATTCCGACAAAAGTATTTATTAAATTAATTATTTATTATATTTAATCAGGCTTATTTGCTGATATAAGAACTGATTATGTAAAACTATAGAAATTATTCTTTGGATTAAAACAAAAAAAATTATAGCAAAAAGTTAGATATGCTAAAGTAAATTACCTAGTTAGACAGCTCTAACTTTATTTAATGGCTTAATTGTATTGAAAAATATAGATTTATATCAAGGTACATTCTGTATTTACATAAAATAATAAAATTTAGCGTTAATTCGATGGCATAATAATTGTTTGACAATTATTTCATACGCTTACAATTAACATGGTTAATTAATCAGAAATTTTAACTCAACTGATTAGAATTTATTAAAATAAAAATTCAGATTTTGTACGAAATACTCAGAAAATTAAAGAATTTAAAATTGAAATTCGTTTTATTTCAAAATTATTTTTTAATAATTTATTTCAAATCAAAAATTTTAATCAAAACAATTACTGGAAAACAAATTAAATATTTTATAAAAACTGAAATTGGTCATCCAGATTTTGTTCAAAAATAAAACTTTGACAAAATGTTTTCAAACAATTAATATAATTTTTAAACAACTTTTAAATTGAAACTTTCATTCAATTATTTTCACTTTAATTTCCAAATAATGTTTTTAATTTCAATACTAAACATGTTTTTAGTGTTCTTTTGGCCAATCATTGCATATAAGATGTATTTCGGAAAAAGAAATTCGAAATTAACTTAAAGTAAAAAAAATAATTTAATAAAAATTTTAAATAATAATACTTTGAATTGACTGAAGTGATGGAACACTTGTAGATAAAAATTAAACTTTATTTTGTACTCAAATATCATTAGCCTATCAACAAATCAATTTAATTTCCGATCAATTCAACCAATAATTGACTATTTGTTCACTTTTGTAGTTAATTAGAAAAATTATTTACATCTTATATACAATTTTAGTTAAATTTGTTTTGTTCTTAAATACAATAATAGTTAATAAGAATCGATTAATTAATAAATAGTATTAAATTCTGAGCTATACTGCGGAGGCCCGGAATCGTAGTGTTCTTTATAGAACTCCTGTTTCTTCTGAACGATTTTGGTTTTGCTCTGACAGGCGAACGCAAATCGAAGATCTTTCACCATCTCATCGAAGATTGAATCCTGTACAATCAATAAAACAACAAGGCAATTTCAAATCAATATTAGATTCACTTCTTCACTCATCATTGATCAGCATTTGCCGATATGTCTGGTTTTTAGAATTTAAGTTTAAACTAATATTTAAAAATTTTTTAAAACAACCATGACAGACTTATTAGAGTTATATTTATTTAGAATTTAAAATAAGTTTATTAACAAATAGCTGCTAAGCCTTATCTCGTAGGTCTATGCAGATATGCCTTTTTTATTTGTTAACTAAACAGTAAAAGTAAATGACAAATATTTTAAACTCTGAAAAAATATCTTGCTAAATGTAGTGTATTTTCAGATCTAAAACGATATTTATATCAACTGAATATTAATTAAAATTTCAAATATTCTCAAAAAATATTTTAGACTAATTAAAATAAAAATTTCAATGCAAATTTTAAATTATACTAAAAATCAATTAACAAGATTCAATTAATAAAATCAATTTTTATTGGATAACCAGAAAAATTTGATTCGAAAAATCAATATAAAACTAATCAAATAATAAAACCGAAAACTAATCACTTAATCACTTAAATGTGTTGTTATCTAGACTTTAATGACATCTATTTTATGCATTTATTTATCGAATATTTATTTAATCAGTGAATAACAAAATAAGTTATCTTGGAATAAAGTGGCTATAAATTGATTGATTGATCGAAAAAAGCAATAATAAGACACAAATACATACAATACAAACCTCTTTAATCGCGTCCTTCCGGGCCTTCCAAATGAATTCAAAAATAGCGACTAAGAAGGAAAGGGAGAGACCACCCAATAGGACGACAAAGACACCGCCGACGTGATCGATGCTCAGGTTGTTCACTGACGACGACTTTTTCGTTTCTTCAGTGCATTGTCCGCCGCCTTAACTCAATTAATATATAAATAATTAAATAAATAATTGAATCAACAATTGATAAGTGGCTGTAATTAGTGGTGTGAGAGCACAGGCATGTATGTATAGATGTACTGTACAGATACATACCCTTCTTCTGCTTCCACCAGCGGTCCTTCAATTGTAACAAAACCCCATTTTCGTGAAGTTTTAGTATTGCGTGCGATAATGGGTTTCTATAGGGAGAGTCTTACACAATGTAAGTGTACATAATGTACACTAATTACTAATATATACAGGTTATATATACAGTATATATATATATATATATACAGGTATTTGAATCAAAGTTTAACTACTGTTCGGTTCAGTAACCGTTAATAACTTATTAATACCTTTTCGAGTGGCTATTCCATAGCCTTTATTGTCGAGTAATCCTCCGATTTGTGTCAGATTACAGTCCCTTTCAATGTTATACTCAATAGAAGCGCTTTCCCTAAGAAATTCGATTCAAAATTAGATTAAATTAAACAAGACTAAATTAGAAGTTTAGCTATACATCAAATAAGCGTAGTTTCCATTACTATTCCTGACCCGTGCAATGCCGTCGGCGTTAGATATGGTGAAGACTTTAGGCCTTTTCTTCATGAATTCCCACATCCGCTTATGGACCGCTATCTGAGACTCAGCAAAAAACGCTTTCGTCGAACCACTGCCCAGACATCCGTACTCTATCTGGGTCTGGGAGGCCAAGCCGTGAGCGTCTTCTATAGGATAGACCACTTTTTCTACGGTTAGAAATGCGGCCAAATTTGCGGTATAGGACGAGATCATAATCAATGTGAAGAAGTACCAAATGGCGGCCACTGTTCGCGTCGACATCGCTCTGACAGTACAGACAATTCAAATGTTTTTATTTGCGTTTGAATTAGAAGTTTGTGTAAAAGTTTCGCAAATTATTCAGTTTTTCTCAATAAAATAAATTCTAATTTAAAAACAGATGAGATTTATTGACAAAACAGAAATTGATTTTTTAAATGTCAAACAATCTTTGATTTTTTTCTGTACACTAGATGTGATTTAAGCCCAAAAGCGGAATAAAATTTGAATAAATAGAATAGAATTGATTGCTCTCTCTATCCCTTTGAATGCAATTCCAGAATATATTGCATTTATTCGGTCTTAAAATAAAATAGATTTAGTGTTTCAAACAAAATATTTTTCAAATCAATTGAAATAAATTAGTTTTAAGTTTTTCCAATTGTTTTGAATTTTAAAAATCTCCAGACTTCAAATAAAATCAATTTCTAATCCCCCAAAACTTTAGTGCATAATATATGGAGAATTTATTCTGGATCATTGAGTTTGTATCACACTTAAACTCTTATCTATTTTATTCTTCATTTAGTCATTTTACACAAAATATTCTAAATTTAAAAATATAAAATCAAAGGGGGATCAGGCAAAACCCATGATATTGAAAATTGGCATATAGTATAGTATAAAATTTAGTTTAAATTCAGTTAAATCGGGTAAATTTTTATTATAAATATATAGGTTTTTGAGTATCAAAAAAATCCCTCCCCAGGTTTTTGATCAAATTTTTTTTTCGGAAAACCCTTTCCTGGTCATCCTACATTCTTGATTCCTGTATAAAATTAACTCGAATTTATTTGTTATATTTTTATGTGTCAAACGCAAAAAAAGCTTTTTCTTTGCTTCAGTAATAAAAGTCTTTTATTTAAACTTCAATCATAAACATAAATAAAAATTCACTTGCAAGCAGCTTATTATCATTTATTAATCTAGATTCTAGAACAATCGTAAAAATAAATAAGCGCAAAAACTAGTTTACAATAAATATTTATCATGTAAATTTATAGATTTTAAACTTTAGATATAAATTAATATTTAATGTAAAATAAATTAAATAATTGAATTAATGTTAGATCTTAACTTACTATAATTTATTGGACTAATAGTGTAATGATGTTTTGATTTTTTATTTTAATTCAACAAACGTATATCAAAACATTTTATTTATAAAAATTATTTACACAAGTTTAATAAATATTATTAATTAAAAAATATAAATAATTTAATTCACAATCTTGATCAAAAATCTAAATTTATTAATACACAGCTTTAGTGCTATCAATTGGTCTAAAACTAGCATAGAAAACTCAAACTTTATTTGTAAAATTTAAATACATAATACAGTATATGCTAGATTGTTAGCCAGCTAGTTTTAACTTGAATTAGCAAAAATAAAACAAACCCAAACACTATTACAATTATTATAGATTTTTTCAAACGTTTTGATTCGTATTTTATTGTTCAGTATTGTTAGAATTTATTAAATATCTGCTTTATTAATTAATCTTAATCATTTTAAACCCACTATTCATTTAATATTCATAGTATTTGTGAAAAACATAGTATTTGTGAAAATCATAGTATTTGTGAAAATTATCCTTATATAAAACCACGTTCTAGGTCAATTTTTTGACAGTTAATCATCAATGTCTTTAATAATTGACTTAAAACCAAGACTTTTCTATGCTAGGTCTAAAAGAACAAAGTAAAATATATAGACGTTGCTTAGCATCTTACAAAAAGCTTCTAACTTCGTGCAAATTCAATATACTGTACTTAATTCATAACTTAAGTTACATTGCAATAATTTATAATTTACAAATAATTGTTTATTTGCATAGATTTTTACAATTATCAACAAAGATAGCCACAGAATAAAGTGTTTGTTAACTTTTATACCATTTGTTAAACATTTAAAAACAATATATCTGCAAAGGCATACAAGGTCAGCTTTAGGCCTATGCAGATATATTGTTTTTGTATGTTTAGTAAACAGTTAAAGTTTTAATTAACTCTTTTGAACTATGAGATAAATATCATAAATGTAAAATAAAGTTTAAAAGTTATATTTTATTTGACAAGAATTTTATTAATTAAAATTTTGAATACGTATACAGTAGTAAAAGTTCACCCAGCTAGTACATTAATTTATTGTAAAAAGAGGAAATATAAGTCTATATTTTACAGCTCAGATGTACTGCTCAGAATATTTAACATGTGTGGCTGTGTACGAGTAAATCGAAGTCCACATAACTGCCCCCGTGAGGAGTAATTTTGAAGTCATTAGCGCTCGAATTAAATTATATATATATATATATATATATATATATATATATCGAGTTGATCAATTAATGCGACACATTACTTATGTATCATTAATACACAGCACTAAAAATATGTATATTTAACTTGAGCGCTAATATAACGACTTTATGTTAAAATTATTCCTCACAGATGTAGTTATACGGATATCAATTTACTCGTGCACAGACACATGTTTAGATCCAAGAGCACTTTTTACGTATGGTTAAAATTAAAATCAGGCACAATTTATTTAGGATTTTAATAATATTAGTCAAAGTTAATATTTATTTCAAATACCTCTCGTATATTATACACCAAATATTTTGTTCACTTCTCTCATTCGTTTTAAACACTAAAAATTAAAGATATTGTCTAGTTTATATTATTTACTCACAAATACTGTATATACAATACAACACATTTGCACAAAGTTGTGACTCTGTACAAATATATTGTTTTTCTATATTTAAAATACATTAAAAAAACTAACAAAAATTTTAGTGTTGACGCACTAATTATTGTTATTTAAATTTAAGTAAAAAAAAAATTTGACTTCTTTATTTAAATTAGTGACAACTTTTTTTATATAATACAGTGTTTAATCAGTGTATGCAAGCTCAAAACAAATTTAACATTTTACTCGTCTAAATTTTAGACTATATCTTGCAACAATTATTATAAAGACTCTATCAATTTGATAAGCAATATTTTTATTGCTAAAATTAAATGTGATTTTAATAGAATTAATTTAGATTATATTGAATAATATTTAACAAATGTTCAAATCTTTGTTTTTAAATTGCATTTAACAATTATTCACAATTAAACGCAATTGATTGTAATTCTTAAATTTATAAATATTTGAATATTTGTTGCCTAATAAAACTTCTATTTACTACCGTATTCCCGCTCATATACTTGCATGCCCTTATAAATGAGTTTGACCATAATTACAAAAAACCCCTAGCATGCCCATATAGAGTGAGGTATAAAAAATTTTATTTTTAGAATAATTGTTTATTATAAATGTTTAAAAATAGCAAAACTTTAAATATAAGTAGTAAATTAACAAAATAACTATTATTAATTATATTAATCACAAATTAATTAACAATATTTCAACTGTTTTTGAGTAAAACAAAATTTAAAAAAGAAATTTGTTATTTTACTGTGATATTTTTAAAGTTTATAATTTGAGCTATTTATTATTTTAATAAAAACAAACAATACATAATTTAACATATGCAGTGATTAAGATATTTAAAAATTTTACTGTTTTACATTAATGTTAGAAACATTCATAAAACTGATTTTATTCCTCACTTATAACGGCATACCAGTATACCCAGGGTATAAGGGCATATGGTTTGCTTCACTTTATGTGGGCACTGCAAGTGTATGCGCGGAAATATGGTAATTTATTTTTTTCAAATTTTTTAATTTTATTGCAATTTAAAAATAGCAAACTTTATGAAAATAAATTCGTTTCTAATCTAATTATACGAAATATATACTAAAAATATAGAAAATTTGAAATAAAATATTAAAATGAAAAATGATTGCTATAATCATAAACGCAATGAACGAACACAACAGAACCCAAAATTGGAGAAAAAGAACATAAAAATATTTTCGGCAAAAAATTTAATATTCAGAAAGACTCTGAACATAAAAACTATTCAATAGTATACATAACACCCATAAAAACCTATGGCTTTCATAAAGATCTAAAATGGGATTCCAGTGAAGAATACTCTTATAGTTTACTAATATATATACTGTATATCAGTTTTTCAAAAAGTAATGAAACTATTCTTAAGACCTGATGATTGAGTTTATTGAAAGTGAAAATCTGATAAAATCTTAGAATTTATAAATCTGTAACAAAAATATTTGGAAATTTCAATTCAATAAAAATTTTATTTTATTTAAAGATAAATATAATAATAAAATAAAAATAAAAAATATTCGAGTAAAAAAATTTAATAACCAAGTTTTTTTTTGAACATTTAGTAAACTTACAATTTCGATTAATGATATTTTTGACATTTAATTATAAAGCAAATTTTATCGTTAATTATCTAGATGATTTATACCAGTCAAATATAAATAGCAGTAAAACAAAACGTTTGAAAATTAATGAATTTTCTATGTTATAAATAAACACCAAATCAATATTTAAGCGCTTGTTTATTTTAATCAATCAACAAATTAATTAAACATATACTAATTTAAAATTAATAAAACAACTGAAAAACATTATAAAATTTATACAATTATTTACATAACAAATTAATTAAATTAATAAATCTCAAACATTTTATCTTTATTTGTTCAAAATTGCAAAATATGTAAATAAAACTAAATCAGGGATTGAGAAGGTCGGCCGATTCAGGGGGGATCAGGGGAGGGATTTTTCTAAAAACGCTCAATAAACTTATATATTTATAATAAAATTTTACTTAAATTAACTAGATTTAGACTGAATTTAAACTAAATTAAATTAAATTAACTGGGTTTAAACCGAATTTAGCACCAATTTAGGGATAATTTCCTAATTTTAATCAAAAAATCTAATTTGCCGGCCGCCCCCCAAAAAGTCGAAGGGGTACCAAATGCTAGGGAGAGAAAAATCCAAATTTTTAAAATCAGGGGGGTTTTGGGCTAATCCCCCTTTACAATGCCTGAACTAGATCTATTTACAATTAGTCTTATCCAGTTGTTATGTTAATTATTATAACTGTATAGTAATGTCAATATCAATATATAATTTAATAAATTGCAAACAAATATACAGTAATATAAAAAGTAGTCAAAAAATAGCTTGATTAAAAGTAACATACTTGGGTGCGACCGATGAGCCTTGTTGCATCATTGTTCCAATAGTGAACGAAAAGCTATTAATTAGACTAAAATTGTTTTCGAGAACATTGTCGCCCTGTCTGCACGGGTGGGGATCATCCCATTCATCTGTACAATCGAAATGTCGACAAAAATATATTTAATTTTTCTATCGCTTTGTTATAAAAAAAACTTTTGAGAAAAATTCGATTAAATAAAATTGAGATAAATTACATGGAGTGAGTCGGCCCACAATGAATAGAATTGTGCTGACACTGATGTAGGCGCCCAACACATAGATCCAGACTATGTTCTGAAAGGGCGACAAAAACGAGAAAAGTGTCGTCACTTTTGTGGTCGGCTTTTTGAACAGAATACTAATGCCGGTGTTCATGAAGGGTTGGGTGAAGTCGACCGCTTCTTCGCGCTTCAGAGTAATGGTCAGGTCTACGATCGCAATGTCTGCCTCTTCTCGGATCAGTTCGCCTGAATGTGTAGTTCGTATCACAAAATAATTAGACAATCAATGCATAATAAATTGAGCCAATCATAATCATGCCATTGCAGCCATTGCAGCCCTACCAATCATGCCATTCCACTCCCCGCTCTCGTCTTTGATGCCATAGGCGCCGTCGGCCACGAGTTTGAACTTATATCGAAAACCCATTAATTTGGACAACTCTTCGATGACATCGACGGCAAAGCCTTCGAACTGTTCGTTGCCGGTCCTCGAAATGGCCGACTCCTTGAACATAGTGTACGGTTCGCTGATTATTGTGGTCACCGTCAGCATCACGTTCTTCATTGCAATCGCCGAGTAGTGAGACATCATCTCTGGCCCCACATGAAGATTGGTTGTGCTGTTGGTCTGCGTCGACTGTGACCAATGGCCGATCTGTACAAACAAGCAAGCTAGATTAAACATTCATTCATTCATACATTTGCCTACAATTCAATTGATTTATTAATATTTGTTTTGATTCAGTGATTGAGTCATTCTGTCATTCAGTCATTCATTCGTTTCAATTAAAGTCCGAAATCAATGTTCGCATTAAATAATTGGCTAAAAATGATTTATTAGTGTTTATGTCATTACTTGTTTTAACAGTAATTTATTACTCGTGTCATACAATTCATAATTCATGAACAGATAGACTCATAGACTCATACATTCACTCATAAAGATATACCGAATAAGCTATGAATAAATCAAATAAAGGCTTCGACTCATATACAGTTCCGACTAATGCGAAAATTTGAATTTCAGAACAGATTTTCTACAAAAACATAAATATTCTCAAGACTTTTGAGACAAAAGATAAATTAGATGTAGAAATGGTAATTCATAGGAATATAAACTGACATTTTGAGTCACAAATGCTTTATATTCATTGCATTCGTATTGTCTTAGAATTATTTAATGAATACTTCTATCATATTATACAACTCAACCCACAATTACTATCTAATTATTCCAAACTTTTTCAACAAAATCCCATTTATTGTTCAAAAAGATTTGAAAAAATTTTAAAACAAAAGCTCAAATTTTGTCAAGTTTATTCCAAAGAATAATACTTTCATTTATCTTTACTAAGATGACACTTTTTTCTTTTTTTACGTAAAATTATATTTTATCATGTTATCATATTTTAATTGTATTTTTTGTTTTAATTGTAAATATAATTTAATTTTTGCTTAAAAATAAGATCTAATTCAGTCAAGTATTAAAAAACGGTTTAATTGATTTGTTTTAAATTTATCTAAATTTTATTTTTAATCTTTTAAAGCATGTTATTAAATAATCAAATAGGAATGTTTGTACAGTAAGTACTAATATTAGATCTTATATTTTATGCTCTATTGGTTTGTTGTTGAAAGTGTATCAAAAACAAAAAGCAAGCTAGTTGAAAATTATAAAATCAACAAAATAAAACTTTCATAAACTGGCTTAATAAAATAGAATTAATTTTAGATTCAATGCTTTTCAACTTTTTTATAACTAAATAATTTTAAACTTATTATACAAATTAACGATTGTATGGTTTTTTTCCTGTGACCTAATTATGTAAATGTGCGTTGATTGGCACACACGATAGTTAACTGTTAGTGTCAACCAATCAACGCACACATACATGACGTTACTTTTTATGAGCCAATAAGAAAAAGATATTCATTCGTTAATCCTAAAAATATTCTCTTTATTTAGATATTTATTGCATTAAATAAATTTTAATCTAATAATAACATTAAAGATAGTAAAATCAAAAATTCAACGGAAATGTCTAATAAATAATTAATAGATTAAAACATTTAGTTTTAATCAGCCTATCATTGAATGGAAAAATTTTTAGCCAAGAGTTATAATAACAAGAGTTAATAATAATTTGAAAACATTTTTCCGTTAATGTCATAAATAGATTAAATTTTATATAAAAAGGAAATGAAATTCATTTAATTATTTAGAAACAAAAGAGTAAATAATTAAAAAATTTTGTCATTTTATGAAAGCATATAACTGATGGACAGATAAAAGAAACTTATTGTAAATGTTTGATCAAATATTTGATATCAAACAAATTCAAATATATTTGTAATGTTATTGCAATCAACTAAAACACAAGTTTAGACTTACTTTTTGAAGTCCGTCGATAGAAATGGTCATAACATCCAAAGAAAAACTGGATCTGAAGCCCGATTGGTCAAACCCGACCAGACCTGTTATGCCTCGAAATGTGATCTGGTTTTCGTCAATTGATTCAGTCAATGCAAATATAAATATCAAATCCAATTAAGCCGTAAATAAATTTCAATTTAGTTATCGAATAGAGTTATTATACTCTATAAGACTCTATTTGCTTCAACTCATTAACTATTAAATAAAATTTATTTCTATTTTACGAATAAATTCAATAAATTTTTGAAATTAGTTAATCAATATTCTGTATATTAATTAACGAGTAGGCAATAAAATTTTATGATTTTATTCACTCAAATCGAATACTATTTCTAGATTTAAATTTTGTTTTTATGTTTAGTAATTTGTATTTCAAAAATTCTTTAAAATTTGTTTTTGTTTTGCTTAAACTGATATAATGTTCTATAAGTTATTATTAATCTTATTAACTTATTAGTCTTAAATGCCTAAATAAATTACAATAAATAATGCATATATAATGAATATACAGTATATAATAACTACAATATAGTACTAATTAAACAAAAACATATATATAACACACACACACA
>JAQFXP010002796.1:0-14068 GCA_034693685.1 Belba bartosi | reverse complement strand
AATATTTGTTTGAATACATTTTCTATTCAATTATATTGATCGTTAGTTATAGAATAAATATTAAAACAAAAATTTTAATATAATTTTTAATAATTTAATTTATAGTTTTCACATAAAATTTTCGAGTTTATATGTGGCTTAAAATTTATTTATTTCTGTCAATTTATTTAATTAACTTTTAGTTAATTATTATTATACAACTTGTACAAATAAAAATTGTAAACATATTTTTATAATTAATAAAATTTTATTTTATTTCATAATTATTAAATCTAAAAATAAATTTTAAAAAAAATTTATTATTAATTTTTGATAAAAACATTTAAATATGTTTTTAAATTTTATGTTTAATAAAGTATTTAATATAATCAAAATATATATAATTTAATGCAAAATTAATTATTAAATTATTGTCTATATTTTAACTTAAGTTAACTTTATATTATTTTAATAATAAATTATAAAATTCTTGATAATTTATAACATATTGTTGAACAGCTTGATAGTTTAATTGCATTAATTTTTAATAATTAGTTGGCCACATTAGATATATATATATATCTATATATATTTATACTGCTGTTGCCAATTATGACTAGAAAATTAATACTATTAATCTATTAAGCTGTTCTAGAATATGTCATAAATTATCAAGAATATTTATTGCATAAAACATTTTTCCAAAATTTATTAATTGTTCGGTTCAATGCCATTAATGTCTGGCTTATTACTAGATGAGGAATCGCAAAGGTAGGGGAACAGGCAAAAATCCCTCATGATTTTGAAAATTTGAATTTATCCCTTCCTAGCATTTGGTCGGCGAAAAGGTACCCCCTCGGCTTTTTCCGGCCGCCTTTGGTTTAATCCTCAGCAGCTAACTATTGCTGACCTCTCAGTGTTGGCAACGACTTCACTGCTGACACTATTTGGGGATGAATTTGATTTAAAAGATTATCCGCATTTGATCAGTTGGTCAACTCAACTCCAATCAAATCTGCCTTATTATGATGAGGTTTGTATATAGTTAAGCAAAAAAAAGATTGCGGATTTTCTTGCTGATATACATATCAGTTATGTTAAAATGGGGCTTGCTAAATAAATAATAGAATATTGTTTTACAAATGATATTATAACTGTTCGATTATTTTAAAATAAAGTATACTTTACAATTTAATATTAATTAATTTTAAAAAACTGTTCGATAACTCACTTTTATTGACAAAATTAGTAGTATTTTTGTGTGTTCCAACTTAACCCAAGTCAAAATTTTTTTTATTAATAAGTATGTGATATTATACGATTAAATTGAAATTCGCATCACTGCCTCTGTGAAAAGTAATTTTAAGTTTATTAGCGCCCAAGTTAAATTATACATATTTTTAGTTCTGTCTATTAATGATACATAAGTAATGTGTCGCATTAATTGATCAATATACATATAATTTAAATTGAGCTTTAAATAACTTCAAAATTACTTCTCACAGAGGCAGTAATGCGGACTTCAATTTATTCGTATACTAACACATATACATGTTAATCAAAATATTTTTAAAGTGTAAACTAATTTTGCTAAATATGGTATATTATTCAAAATAAATGTTTTTTTAAACGATTAAACAGAGCATTAATTGTCTTAAAATTATTGCAAACGGATTTGGACAAAATTTAAAAACATGAACATAAATAAAATGCTTGATATATTCAATAATCAATTTAGTAAAACTTATCATGATCTTTTTGCAAATATTTCTAATTTAATTACTATCTTTTTGTTTGTATTTTTTAAATATGTTGTTTTGCTTCTTTATTTGGCCAAGTTTATAATTTGAAATTTTTGCAAAACTATTTCGTCTGCAGTGCAGTTAAGCCGCCAAAGGATTGAATTAAAGTTAAATTTTTGATTCAACGCAAAATTCAATACTAATTGTATTGCAGTCCAAACATATTTGCAACTTGGCCAAATAGAAACGCAAAACATTAAAATATTAATAAATCTAAAATTATAATACATTTATTTTTTTTATTTTTTAAAAAACATTTATATAAAAATTATAAATTAACAAACATTTAATAAGTTTATATAAGTTAAATACAAATTATAAATTAATAAAAACATAAATTAATTTTTATATTAAATTGTAAATATAATATTAGTAAAAATTGTAACTAAACTATATATTATTTGTTAAATTTTATTAAAATATACATAATACCAGGCATTGTGAAGAAGGAAATTAGCCAAAAATTCTTCTTGATTTTAAAAATTTGGATTTACATCCCCCTAAAATTTGGTTCTGGGCAAATTTTTTAAATTTTTTCCCGAAAGTAGAATTTTTTAAAACATCTATTTTATATTTTATCATTATATTAATAGTTATTTTTATCATAATATGTTTAAGAATTTTATAAACTAATTATTAAATTAATATTTATTATTATAATAAGATAGTGTAGTATATATTATTATCTAACTTGTATTAATATTTTTTTATAAACATATAAATTTTTTTAATTTTAAACTTTAATATAAAAAATCTTTATTTTAAAAATGTTATTTATAGTTATTTTTTAATTTACACATTTAAGTGCATGTACAGTACATATACGTTTTGTTAAGTTATTTAATTTATTTTCATATATAAGATATGTTTCAAAATTCAAAAACGTTGATTAAAATATTAATTATTTTTATTAAACATACAAAAAGAGTTTATTTGCAATGGCTTAATTGCTGATCATGTTGACCAATGCAGATATAATTTTTATATATGTTAATTCAACAGTAAAGTAAGTAAAATATATTTTTAATTTTAAAACACAGATCAGTTATGCTAATCGTATACAATTTATTAGGTAGTTGTAATAAACTGCAAACATATATTGTACTGTATAAATTTTTAAAATATTATTTTGTATAATTGTAAGATAATTTATATATAAATAAAAATTACTTAATAAAATTTTATAATTTAGAAAAATTATTAATAATAGTTAACTTGTTTTACTTAATAATAAAATTTAACATTGATAAATACTAGTTTACACCAGTATATAAGTATATATTTTCAAGAATGTATAATAAATACTTTATAACTTTTATCAAACAAATTTTATCAGCATATTACTTTTTATCTTAATTATAAAAATGGTATAAAAACAATTTTATTCTAAATTTATTATTAATGTTTTAAACTTTCTATAATACAATTAAATAACTTTAATAGTAATTTAAAAATAATGTCGAAAAAATTAACCGTAATGTTTGCGCCAATGGATGGTGTCGGCCATGTTAACGCTTGTATTGGCGTGGCTGAAAATTTAAAAGAGCGTGGTCATAAAATTGTGTTTGTTGTTAGTAAGCCATATAAAGGCAAATTAAGTAAATATGGTTTTGAGGAGGAAATTTTGGAAAATGAACAAGATACTGCAAAAATAAACACGAGACCAGGTGAAGCTAATGCAATTGGATTGAAGAAATCTGGCATTTTATCAAGCAAATCGCCAATTGAAAAACTAAGAATGATGTCAAGCAATTTAAAACTATTTGACAGTTTAGTTTTGGAAACTATTAAAAACGAACCGTTACTTAAAACTTTTATTGCTAAACATAACCCGGATGTTTTTATAATGGATCACATTATTGGCTCGCCTTCGCTAATATATTCAAATACACCCTGGGTTTCGATTAGTAGTCCATGTCCGTTGTTCATGCTTAAACATGATAATTTACCACCTCCGTTTTTGGGTTTGCACAATTTATTAATTAAATAATGAATAACATAATTTTTTAATTTTAATTTAATAGAATAAATTTTATTAAATATAAGCATATTTAATATAAATAAATCAATTAAATAAAAATTATGCACATTATTAAATTTATTTTAATCCAATATAATATAAAAATTTAGTTGAATTTAAAAAAAATTATTTTTTTATTAGTTTGCAAAGTGCGGATAAATTTATTTAAGTTAAGAAAGCAAGTTTATATCATACCTTAATAAATCTTTTTAAAATTAAATTAATGAATTAAATACAAATTTTGTGAAATATTAACTAATTTTTTTTATATAATAGGGTTTTCAATAAATAGTGACAAATCTGAGTGGATTGAAGGCCGAGAAATTTTTGATAATTGGTTTGCAAATGCCAGTGTTGTATACAATGAATGGTTGACCAAAAACGGCTTTCCGGCCATACCTAACAAGAAATGTATGCCAGAGTCACCTTATCTTAATCTCTATCTCTATCCGGAAGAGCTCGACTACACTGACATTCGTCCGATTCCCGACAACTACTTTCGTATCGACGCAGCCGTACGTAAAGGTGAAGAAGAGTTCAAACTTCCGGAAGAGTTGCGGAAATCGATGAAAAGTAGCTATAAATTGATTTATCTCTCATTGGGTTCTATGGGTTCTATTGACGTCGAGTTAATGAAACGTTTGGTTCAAATGCTATCGAAATCTGAGCACAAATTCATTGTTTCGAAGGGACTGTTAGGCGATAGCTATAAATTGAGCCCTAATATGTGGGGACAGAACTCCGTCCCTCAAACCCGTATAATACCCATGGTCGATTTAGTGTTAGCTCACGGCGGCAACAACACTGTGTCCGAGATATTCAGTTTTGGTAAACCAATGATTATTATGCCTTTAATGGCTGATCAGTTCGATAACGCCCAGAGAGTAGTGGAAAAGGGGTTTGGCGTACGGCTCGATCCATACAACTGCACTGAAGAGGAATTACTCGAAAGTATCGATCGGTTGCTAAACGATAGGGAACTGAAAGAGAGATTATCCGTCGCTTCGCATAAAATACAAAACTCTAATACTTTGACCAAAGCTTCCGAACTCATCGAAAGTCTCGTTAAATAAATATATTTAAAAAATCGGTTTAATTTATTATAATAATTTAAAAAATAAAATTGATTAAATATTAATAGAAAAAAATTATTACGATTAATATATTTAATTTTTAGATATACAATCCAGGTTCAATTTTGTCCCTTCCAATTTTATCCCTTTTCTATTTTTATCCTTTATATACTAAAACCAAAAGCCATTTATCATAGAAGCAATGCTAAAAAAATTCACATTTATCAAATCCATTTTTGTTAGCTTTCCGTTTTTATCCTTTATATTATAAAACTATATGTATATAAATCAATATAAAATTAGGATATAAGGAATTAAAAATATCAATATAAACAATGTCGAATTAATTAAACAATAAAAAAATTCTTAAATAAATAACGTAATAGTAAAACTAATTTAAGTAATAATAACGCTATTTATGTTTTACAAATTTATCGGTCAAGTGACTATTGATTATGGCTTTAATGCTTGATTTTAATAAATTAAAAAGATTTTTAAAATGTCAGTAAAAATTTGTAATATTCATTTAATCAACAGTTTTGTCAAATACAATAAGAGATAACTAGTAATACTTTTAAAAATCGAAACTACTATAAATTGATCACATTTTTAAAAATAATTATTGTATAATAATGGTAACTACTATATTTTTTAAAATAAATTATGTTTTGTTTTATTAAAATCTATTTTTATTTCTTTTCCATTTTATCCCTCAATTTTTCTGTTTAACCCACTTGATAGAAATGGACCTGGACTGTATATATTTTTGCAAATTTTTAGCCAAAATTTTTATTGATTATACTATTTTTATATTCAGTACTAAAATGTATAAATTATGTCACAACTCAATCAAACTATGGTTATTATTATATCACAAATTATTTTCACAAAAATTATTCTATATTTCTGTATTTATTATTAATTCATTAAATATTGTACTTAATAAAACATTTATTTTATTTTCTATTTGAGTTCAAATCTATTTTCTCTATTTTAATCCAAACATACATTTAGTTAAATAAATAAATAATCAAAAATAAATTTTATATTTAAAGTTATTTATTGAATTCGAAATCAAATTAAGTTTTTGATATTAATTAACAATTAAATTCAAAACATATTTAACGACATTTACTAAAATTAGAGAAATCGGTCCACTCTTTACCATTAGTGCACTTACCCCAGACATATACTCTCCAATTGGGCTTAAATCGATTCCAGGCCCAAAATGAACGACAATCATCGCAATCAAAATGAGCATCATTATAATTAAGCTCATTATTTGCGTGTGATTCTAAGAAAGGTAAAAACACACTCTCTTCTAGGTAAGTTTGTGGAGCATTATCTTCAAGAGCAAGGTAAGTTGCTCGACGTAATTGAGTTAAAGCCTTCGCGTTAATACTCGAGCTGTTTATCAATTGATTGTACATCAAATCGAGTTGAAACTTTCTATTATAATTAATATATTTAGAGAGTGCTTATTTATTTATTTATTTATAGTGAACGAACATTTATTTCAACTGATGATGCAATAACTGTTTTAAATTTAAAATGAAACTATGCACTTATATCATAACTTATGACTCATAGACTATGGTATAAAAACATTATTTAAGTTAAACATTAAAACAGTTATTAAAATAATTTGCAAGGGGGTGGAAAATGGGGGAGAGTACGTTTTTTGCACTAGTATAATATATTTTAAAATTGTTTTTTTTTGTATCAATGATCGAGTCAACCTATTGCTAAATAACTGTTTTAAAGTAGAAAACAAACGATACTCTCATATCATAAGCTATAGATATGAATTAAAACAATATTTGAGTTAAACTTTAAATTAAATTGATTGAGAGGATGAGGGAAAGTGAAAGTGGGAAAAAGAGGCAGCGTGAAAGATAAATAAAAAATAAAAGCATAGAGAAGGATGCTAATATGAGACATTTTTACCTAGTATTATTTGATTCCTTATCGAAATTGAATGCATTTTCCGGTATATGAGTGATAGACGTCTCGATAATCGATAACCAATTCAATTGATTTAAAAATCGAAACGCATTCTCACCAATCGATTTGATACTCGGGTCTAAAATATACAATTTTGTGATTTGATTCTCATATCCAGTGATTGGTTTGAATGCATTCGAAGGAATTTCAGTCAAATTATTATTTTTCAACGTAATATCGGTTAGATTTGAGAATTTGTTTAATATTTCAAATAGAGTTGGACTTGAATTCTGTAGATTTGGATTGTCTTCGATTATAATCGCTTGCGTCACCCGATCTGTTCCATTGAAAGCATTTACGTCAATATGTTTGAGCTTGTTTGATTTTATAATATCAATTTTATCAAAAATCAAGTCTTGGAATGTGTTTGCCTTTAGTGTAGTTATAGTCGTATTTTGTACCAAAAGTAAATCAAAATGTTTTTTTTCTTTTGAAATTGTCTTGATAAATTTATTTACAAATATATCAAGCTCAAAATCTTCAGCTATATCTTGGCAATATAATGATGGAATCGGAAAATTTATGCAAGAACAGGGTTTAATTAGCTCTTCATTAGGACAGTGGCACAATATGTTATATATATTGCACAACAGAACCAGAATTGAAATTATTTGAAATTCTGTTAATTACACAAAACATTTATAAAAATTTTATTCAATAGATTTTAAAATAATAATATTTACTTACTCATTATTACTGCAAATTAATAAGCCTTAATTAGAATTTTATATAATAATATATATTAAATTAAACTTTCTATTTTTTAAGTGTATTAATATAAAAAGTAAAAAATATGTTATCCTTTTATAGGAAAAAGCAAATGTCAAGTTTCACATAAGTTTTAGATTGAAGGTTTTAGTTTTTATAATAAATTTTTTTGATAATTAATTAATTATATAAAACAGCAATGCGCAAAAGAAAAGATATCAAAATATTTGTTAACTTTTATACCATTTGTTAATCATTTAAAAACAATATATTTGCAATGTCTACCAAGGTCAAGTTTTGGACATTGTAGATATATTTTTTGTATATGTTTAATAAACAATTAAATTGTTAATCAACTGTTTTGAACTATAAGATATGCGCACTTCTGATATAAAAGATTCCAATCAATTTAAGTGTGTTAGTATAAAGTCGAAAATTTTTATATTAAAGTTTAGCACTATAAGAATTTTAATATTATTAATTTTCAATATAACAGATATTTTTATTTTAACAAACTAGTTTGTAAGATTTTTTCAAACTTGCATCATTAAATGATAAAATAATAATTTTAAAAAATATATTTTTAATATACAATTATTTAACAACATTTTACTGTTAAACAATATTTTTTCAATGTAACTTTTTGGTTTTTGTTAATATGTATTGACACAATCATTTTTTAAAGTAAATTTCGATAAATGCATTCAATTTCAATAAGGAATCAAATAATACTAGGTAAAAATGCTTCATATTACCATTTTTCTCTATGCTTTCCATTTTCATCTTCTCCCTCGCTCTGTCTTCCTTTCCCACTCTCCCTCTTCCTCTCAATTCAATATAATAACTGTTTTAAAGTTTAACTCAAATGATGTTTTCATTCATATCTATAGCTTATGATATGATAATATCGTTTGATTTCAACTTTAAACAGTTATTTAGCAATCGGTTGACTGCCTGATTATTGTTTTTTAATTTTAAAATTTCTCCATTTTTATGCAAATCACTGAAAAATGTCAAACATTTTCTTCCAATCAATTTATCAATTGAATAACTCTGAATAGGATTGTATTCATAATAAGTGATATTAAAGTCAATTACAAAATCAAAAATATTCAAATAATAAACGGTTTTTAGAGATTATTAGTAACTATATATTTGATTAAATGATAATGAATAAAATAATACTACCAAATGCCATCTACATTACTCCTACAATACAAACTGATTTTGAGCATCAATGCTCTAGCATTTAATCTAAGAAAAGCCATTACTTCAAATTTTTGCAGGGCGCTGAATGCGTCTAGCAAATTTTTTTCTAAGTTGATACATAATTTGGTTAAAATCCATTTAGATTAAGTAAAATTTTATTATAAATATATGGATTTTTTGAGTGTTCTTGTAAAAATCCCTTCCCACATTCTCTCTAATTGGATTGGAGAACAATGGGTGCAATACTTTCAGTGCCAGAAAAGGTATATATATTTTTTATTCGAATTCATTATATATATATATAAATAAAAAATATTTAATTTAAATTATTAATTTCAATAACAGAGTGAATCTGAAACTCATTCGGGAGTTGTGGTGGCATTGGATACGCTCTCGGCTTTCATTCAAATAAAAACCGGAAAATTGGTTCAATTGAGTCGACAACAGATCTATGACTGCAATAAATGATTTTATATATGATATTGTTTTAAACAATTAACAATAAATTAGAATTTTTATCAATTTATGAAATACACAATACTTTATATATATTTTATATATAACTATTTTCTGGTACTTATTTATTTATAGAATATAAAGAAGACTATTAGTATCCGTATGGTTATGCGGGGAATGTTTCCGAGAGTTATGATTCATTTCGTGAAACCGAAGGTTTAGATACTGAAAAGTCGTATCCCTATACCGGCAAATGTGAACATCAATGCAATTACAATAAAACGGGTAATGCATATCATTTGTCGCATTTTGAATTGACAACACACAACACATCAAATAATGAAGGTAGTTTAGATGATTTATTGAAAAATCAGCCAATTGCTATTGATATCAACTTTCGGTCAAGTGTATTCCAAAACTACCAAGGAGGTATTTTAGACGACCCAAGCTTTACCGCTGATGATGTGAATCACAATTTAATACTCTTCGGTTTTTTTAAAACAACTGCTTTATTTAATGTATAAGTATATATTGGCATACAGGTATATGTGACCGATATAAAAGTGGATAAAAATGTATGGTTTAACTATAATAAAATAACATTAAAATGCCAATAAAATTACATCAAATATATATAAAAGTTTAGCAGTTACAAAAAACCTCACAAGGGAAGTAAGGAAGTTATAAATACATGATTTATTGTGTCTAAGTAACAAAATAATGCTTATTTATAGAGATTCTATCTCACTAACGCAAGTTATAAACGCAGTTATAAATTAACTACAGCGTCAAACACGCTGTGACGTTGACGCTGAAATCATTTTAGACGCTGACGTTACTGTGGTTTAAAATGTATAATCAGTCAATTCAAAAGCTCTCCGGCGAATCCTTTGGACTTGTGGGCAGACGTCCGATGATGCGGAATGATTCGTTTTCTTTCGGTATTGAATTTAATGTTCAGTTTATGACAATTATGGCACTTAAGTTTACTTTTATCGTCTTGGACGCTACATTGTCTGGTATCGTGTTCACCAGCACAGTGTGCGCAAATGTCTTTGTTTGGTTGACACTTGTTAGAGGTATGACCGAAACCTAAGCATTTGAAGCACTGAATAAATGGAGAGAAGTTTTCTATATGAACTAATTGGTGATTAATTTTAAGCCTATTTTCTGACAACATAATGGCTCGTAATTTCGGTGGCACTTCTAGGACATAATTCTGAAGAAATATACTTTTGTTCTTTCGAATTAGTCTAATTTTAATACCGGGGTCTGTGACGCCAATGGCCTCTTTGTAATAATTCTTGATGTTGTCGTTTTGTTCAATGATTTTGTCAATGATGCCCTCTTTTGGTGTGTCAATCAGCACTCCTTTAATAATAACAAGTGGATTCTTTTTTCTTCATTTTTCTGATTTAATTAGTTCAGTCGCATTAATAGCATTGATAGTACTGTCTCTGTCTTCTTCGCGCTCAAAATCCATTCTAATTGTTTTATTCAAAAAATAGGCCGTCTTTTCGATACCCCTGGTGAGAGTTATATTTTTTATTGCTTTAAATATGTTTTTCCTGACATCGAGTTGACTTATGCTCTCATCGATTGGTCTGACCACTGAAGAGAATATAGGCTTATTATGTGGTAACGCCTTGGGTTGGCTAGAAATGGTTAGCGTATCGGAAGCCATAGATTTAGTCTTTATTATATCCGCGTATGAGACGTGAGTAGTGAGGATTATTTTACGCTTGACGTCTGCTACGCCGTCTTTAATATAGCTTTGGTTATCGATGATAGTTCTGATCCTTTCGAGTAGTTGTCTTGTTATATCCTCTTGTGGTGTCTTTATTGCGTTGTCGTTTGAAAATCCCACATGTGGAACGCCTTTGTTTATATTTTTTATATTTATATTTACGTCCCAATGATCCTCTGGATCATAGTCATCCACGATACAAGCGGCCAGCAATGATAACCTGTCTAGATTTGCCCCTATCGCCGCCCGCCTGTTCTTTGGAAGCTTGTCTGTTATTAAAGTCTTTAAATTCTTAATACATAAATATAAACTGTTTGTAACAGCACGAGGTGTTAGGTTCTCTAGATCTATTGAATTCGGGAAACAATCCGCTACTGCCATCTTAGTTTTTTTTACGTCATCTTTATCTGTATCCACAGGTACATCGATTAAGGATAATGATGCCATTTATTTATGGGTGTATAACAAGTTGTGTCACGGACGCAATTAATTCGGTCTTCAAAGAGCACTGATCCGGTCACTTATTTATAAAATTTACTAATATAAGATTTCAGTAGAATTATAGTCTCTGATGTAGTTTTACCGATATCAATACAAATACATAATAAAAATTGATTAAAACGCAGAATATAATAACAATTAATAGAGCACAAAATCACTGAGACTAGTCGGTTTGGCCTCCTAGCGGTTTTCTATATAAATACTCTTCGGTTACGAAACCGAAAATAATACTAACTTTTGGATCGCAAGGAATAAGTAATTTAATAAAAATTTGTATATTTTTTAATTAAATATTTAAATTATTTTCTAAACATTTTGGTAATAGTTGGGGCACTTCGTGGGGAGAGAAGGGATACATACGTCTGGTTAGAGGCAAACAGATGTGTGGTGTAGGCCATGGCTGTACTGTACCATTAAAAAGCATTAAAAAAATTATTTTATTAATTAATTTAAATATAATTACAAACTATTTAACAATATTGTAAAACAATTGTATTTATGTTTTTGATTGAAATTAAACTAAATGATTAATACAGTCAAATTCAGTTCAATTAATAGTTTTGTCAAAACTATTAAGAGTGGGCAGTGTCTAAGCACCTGAGTCTTCAAAACTATTACGAGTTTTGTCAATTCAATTTAGGATTAATTTTTGATATCTTCGTTGACCAATACTTAAACACTCTTTTACTGTGCATTGAATTACCGCTAATATAAATTTTGCAAATTTATTTTTAAATAGTTACCGTAAATTCCTGTCTATAAGCCGTCCCATGTATAAGCCGGAGACAATAAATTATAAAAAATTTTAAAATAAAAATGTAACTATAGATAAGCCGACCCATGTATAGGTCAAATAATTTATAAATAATAATAAGAGTAATTTTTGATTAATTTTTGCAGATATTAGTATTTACTAGTATTTAAATTTTAATTTATTTAATAACAGAGATTGAGAAGGTTGGCCGATCCAGGGGGGAGATCAGGGGAGGGATTTTTCCCAAAATTTTGGCTAAAAACCTAGGGGGGATCAGGGAGGAGATTTTTCTAAAAACGTTTGAAAAATCTATATATTTATAATAAAATTTTGCCTAAATTAACTGGATTTAAACCGGATTTAGCACCAATTTAGTGAAAATTTCGTAATTTTGGGCAAAAAACGAAGGGGGTACCTTTACTCGAACCAAATGATAGTGGGAAGATAAATGCAAATTTTCAAAATTAGGGGGGATTTTTGCCTGATCCCCCCCTTCTCAATCTCTGTTTAATAACTAAAATAAATTTAAATAAAGTTTATCTCAGATATAGTAAATAGCTTGGTTTTGTAAAATTTTTTTACTAAAAACGGAATTCATTATAAATGATTTAAATTCCAACTTATATTGAAACTTGATTTTTTCAAATTGTTCACTATAAACGGGTATTTACAATAAACGAGCTAATACTAAGCCGAATTTACTGTAATAATAAAACAAAAAATACCCAAATTCTCGAAAACTTTATTTCTGAATTTTTCTAAACTTTTAAATATAGAATCAGACGAAAAATTTCAGGGTTTTTAATTATTGAATAAAATTTAAAAATGAAATATGAAATGTAAATTGATTTCATGTATAAGCCGGACCCAAGTATAAGCCGAATCTTAGTTTTTAAAATTCTTTCTACTTTTTTCTTTATTTAAGCCGCGGCTAATAGACAGGAATTTAGGGTAATAATTATATTTATAATATTAAAAATTCTATTATTAAACCCAAATATAAAAATATTTTTCAAAATTAAAAAATGCTTTGTGTCCAGGAGAAGCTGAAATGAAAGCTTAAAGAAAGATGGTAATTTGAGTCATTTTTAAATAAATTACTTGTTTCCTTATCAAAATTGACTTAAGAAAATAATTGTTTCAATACATAGTGACAAAAACTAAAAAGTTAAATTGAAAAAATATTGTTTAACTGTTAAATGTTGTTAAATAATTATATATTAAAAATTAAAATTTTTAAAATTAATGTTTCATCATTTAATGATGCAAGTTTGAAAAAATCTTACAAACTAGTTTGTCAAATTGAAAATATCTTTTATATTAAAAATTAATAGTATTAAAATACATATAGAGCTTAACTTTAATATAAAAATTTTCGACTTTATACTAATACACTTGAATTGATTTGAATCTTTTATATCAGAGGTGCGCATATCTTATAGCTTAAAACAGTTGATTAACCATTTAATTGTTTATTAAACATAAAAAAATCATATATCTACAACGTCCAAAACTTGACCTTGGTAGACATTGCAGATATACTGTTTTTGTATGATTAAAAAATGGAATAAAAGTTATCAAACATTTTGTATACTTATCTTTTGCGCATAGCTGTTTTATATAAATAAGTAATTATCAAAAAAATTTATCATAAGAACAAAAATTTATGTGAAACTTGACATTTGCGTTTCTCTATAAAAGGATAACATATTTTTTACTTTTTATACACTTAACAAATAGCAAGTTTAATTTAATATATATTATTATATAAAATTATAATTAAAACTTATTAATTTGCAGTAAAAATGCGTAAGT
>JAQFXP010002795.1:0-14073 GCA_034693685.1 Belba bartosi | reverse complement strand
CAGATATTTTTTTCATAAATATGATCTATATTTGAAGCTCTTTTAATCACCAAAAAATTTTGGCAATCGGGGGCGGGAACTTGCGTGACACCCCTTGTTAGAATACATTTCGATCTCTTATCGTTTCATATTAATCAAATCAGTGGTTAATATGTTTTTAATGTGCCGTCAGTTTAATACTACAGAAATTTAGATCAATTCGCCGAGATATCGAATTGCATCAAATTACTAAGATATTTTGTATCCTTGTACTTTTATCATACAAAAACTGCACAAGAAATTATATTTTGTATATTTTTGTTTTTTTCAAAAAAGATTTTTGCCTTTATTAAATTAGAAAAATAAATAAAATCACAAGTTTTAAATTTATTTATATGCTTTTTTAAACTTTTCTAAATTAGCAAAATTTAATGAATTTATTTTTGTTTGAAAGATATTCTGAAATATCAAATTTTAGCAATTTAAACCACATTTTTATTTCTTACAGTTTTTGAGATATTTAATTTCGAAATTTCGACTTACATTCAAATTTCGCAACATTTCTCATTGTTAATCTCATTTATTTAACCCCCGCCTCTAAAACCAAAAATTCAATAATTATTTTTGTAAAAATCCTTTACACAACTGATGTTTTGAAGCAAGTTTCGTGATGAATTGCAAAGATTTTCATAACATTTATGGTGTACATATAGTGTACAGTACATACTGTAGTATTACTGTATTATACTAATACAGTACAGTTCATATCATCTGTATTATAGATAGAGTAAGAGGTAGATACAGTACAAGTACTGTATGATATAATATTTAGTGTATTTACTAGAAGTACTAGTACTCGTACGAGGGTAACCACCTTATTCCTTATTCCTTATTAAATCTGATACATATTGCAATTGCATTGGCATTCAATTCAAGGTTATAATGAGGTCGACGACAAGCAGAGAATGCGGAAGGTTTTCCAAGAGGTCTTGTTTTGGGTATCCCTTAGGCGAGAAAAACGGGTCAGCGATGCGATGTATACTAAAAACAGATGTAATGGTTGTACTGGAGGGTCGGTCAAGGCTAGACATGTTTTGGTGCAGTTGGTTGCTCTGCACTCGCGCTCGCACTGCCTGTGCTCTTACTAGTTAGACTAATGTAGGCGCTTGAAGGCTCACTTGTTTGCTGGCACTCTGGCACTCTGGCACTGGCAACGAGCACAAGAAGTAGGTAACGTCCGACTCGCCTCAGGCTCATCAAGGGTTGTCTCATCCGAACGGCATTCGCTGTATTCGGTTGAGAGTCTATCGCAGAGTCTATAATCCAAATACTCGACATCCGTATGAAAGCCATTACATAAGAAACTCCCTGTCCTCACAACAGCCCTCCCAACTACCCAACCATTGCACTGCACTTCCAATCATTTAAATGACTACAGTTATAGACTGAGGCTATAATAGTCTTATGTGAATCTTAGTGCTTCTCCAGTTCTGCAATTGTTGACTAAACCATACCCCGAATGGGGGAACGCCTATAGTGTGTCGGCTGGTATTTAACGCTTGGCCATACCTTAACCGGAATCAATTTGTTTGTCACTCACCTGTGCAGCACTTGATGATTGTACAAAAAAACACTCATTAGAGAAGTGGTGCCAATTAACTCACATTTGCAGTCATAAGGTATGAATCAATCGATTTGTGTTAAACTCTTTACTGATTAACACAAATATTATAAATAATTCGTTGAATAAGTTGTGCGACAAATAAAGCTTTAGTTAAATCATTTCAGTTTACATCAGTTCCTCCCAATCATCAAAATGTTTAGAGTTTTAGTGTTACTATCGGTGGTCAGCGTCGCACCGGCAGCTGTCAAGCGAGAGGAATATGCGGCGACCAGTGGTGCCAATGGCAGCAGTGGAAGTGCCACCACTTCCAACAACCAACCAGTCTATTCACCGGCAGCTTCTTCAGGAAGTTACAACACCGGTGGGTCCGGAGCTTTTAATTCCAACGCATACACATCTAGAGATAATTATGCGGTTCCAAACTCCGGTGCCAATCAGTACCCGAATGACCACAGCGCGTCTGCATCGTCTTCCAGTGCCAGCTACCAGTCCCAGCCGTCATCGCAGGGAAATCTTTACTATTACTACTATCCAGTTCAGGAAAAACCAAAGGACCCAACATATCACGCCAGCTCTTCCAATCAATATGCCAGTGCAGTTAACCCGAGCTTTGCCAGTAGCGCAACCAATGGTCAGACTCCGGCCGAATCAGCGCCACATTCCAATTTAGAACCGGCGGCTTCGGGTCAGGACTTGAGTTATAGTGCACAGGATCTAAGTTATAACCAACAGAATATGGGTCCGGGAATTGGCGCCGAATATAACTCCCAAAGTGGTGCTACTTATGACCAGCAGTTAAGTAGTCTGGCCTCTCAGCTCCAGCAGTACGGCTTCGGATCCAATCCGTCAGCTTATGGCTCGGGTTCTCAGGGCTCCTATTCTTCAAATAATTTTGACTCATCCGCTCCAACCTATGGCTCGGCTTCCAGTCCTTCAGCTAGTTTTGGATCACAAGGAGAAGCACTTCATTCCGCGTCATCCCATCCGAGCTATACCGCTGCTGCTGCCGCTACCTCGTATGGCTCTCAAAGCACCGGTAGTCAAATTCCATTTAATGGTCAGGCAAGTGGATATTCTCCGTATGCCAACGGACAGCCATCTTTTGGCAACTACGCCTCTGCCAGTGGCCCACAGGCCACTTATGAACCCCAGGCCAGTTCGTCTGGTTTCAGGAAATACGGCTTGAGTTCAATTTTAATGCCAATGCTGGCACTGGCGGGTTTGAGTCTATTGATTCCCACCGTCACTAGTTTGGGCTCTAGCGGGAGGAGGAAACGAGCCATTGATGACAACATCAAAGACAACGCAATGACCGGATATATTGACCGATTAGAGCGATATTACTCGATATACAGAACGGCCGTCGAGAAGGAGGAGTGCATGAATCGGATCATTTGCGAACTCGGGTTTGATTTGATTTGATTTGATTTTATTTGATTTACTAATTATTTTAAAACTTTAATTAATTATTGATTTAGAGATGCAATGAGTGGAGTCCGGGGAAAGAGTACAGTCTTGACGTAAGTTTAGCTCAATTTAACTCTATTTGCATTTATTTTAACAAGCAAGACTTTTTTATATGTATGGAACTGGACAATAGGGTTATGGAAAAGATAGTTCCGACTTGGATGGTCACCAAAATGGGAGTCTTTAAGAACGCGGCTCTTTCAGGAGAGTACGGAAAGTGCAAGAAGTATATGTGTTGAAGTGCAACAATGTCGCAAGCTAACAAATCTCATCTCATCTGTTGTCACACTTTTATCAGTTGTCAACAAGGGTAATTTTATATTTATATAACTTCAAGTAGTATTTTATTACTTTATAATTAAAATTTTTTTAATTTAATATTTATATTTGTTTACTAACTTTTAATAAATAAAGATTAAAGTAATTTATTCGAGATATTTGTTTGATTTTATTTAATACTAGTTTACCTAGTTACATACTGTATCTAATAATTTATATACTGTATTATATACAGTATTTCTTGGCTTCCAATCAGTAAAAATCTGTATACCTTTGCTAATGTATATTGAATACCAAAATGCTTGCCTACTAAAACTTTGTCCTATAGGTATTATTTGCTTACTAATTTTAATTGAGTGTGTGAAAAATGTAGCCCTTCTAATAGTGCCTCATACAGTATGCCTTCATGTAGTGATTCGGTTTTTAACTCGTTTTAAAGACTACTTAACGCATCTTCGCTAACGCAGTACTAACTCGTAGATTGTTAGGGGAATTGAGAAGAGGGTCACCAAAGAACTTCTATTCATTTTTTAAATTCACATTTGTCCTCTTTGGGTTTTGATTTCAAAAATAAATATCAACTTATGTTTAGCAGGGGTTGAAGGTTGTTGGCAAACTATTATTATTATTAGACGACTTGGTCAACCATAGAGTTAAATTAACTAAATTTAGTTTAAATCCAAAATAAATTGCAATTAAACGATATTGATGTGTATTTTAAGCATTAAAAAATTATTCTCTAATTTACCTTTTTCTCTTTTCCCCCACTCCCTTGATCGTTTATTCTTTAAAGAGGTTTAAAAAGTGTGGATGTTAAAAAGTAAATTATCTTTAAAAACTGTTAAAGGAAAAGATGTATTATTGTTTAGCGTTTAAAAGCATTGATTACAATTTTTGCTATTTACTAACGAGCTATGTTAAGGAGGGCCCCGCTCCCTATTGCAAACAAATTTTGGGAATTCAAATTACTTCAAATATAGATTGTTTATTTTAAAAAATTATCTGCGGGAAGTAAAAAACAAAAATTTTATTTAAAAAATAAAATATTTTTTTCAAACTGTAAATAATAAATTGTCAATATTTTAGCTAAATAATATAATACTAGTACAAATGCCCCATTTTCTCTCCCTTTCAACTATTTTAAAGTTTAATTCAAATAATATTTTCATATCATAACATATGACTAGTGACATATGAGTCATAGGTTATAATAACAAAGCGTCTATTGATATCAACTTTAAAACAGTTATTTCGCAATCGGTTCGTTCACTACAAACAAATAAATAAATAAATAAATGACAACTCTCTAAATATATATATTAATTTAATATACACTGTTTGCCAAATCTAAGTCTATCGGTTTGCTAAACTTATTTAAAGTAGTTTGAACCTGGTTACTAAAAAATATTTTTGCAACTATGGAATTATGGAACGGATATATTGTATATTAAGAATTTTTAAAATTTTAACTGGTTATTTTGTGGCATGATAAAATTGTCTCGGAAAAAACTAGCATGGTTACAAAAACTGTAAGCAATACAATTTGTTGCAATTAAAAAATAGTTGGATACATGTATTAAATGTTTAAATAAAGTTTTGACCTAGAACAATTTTACCAGTACTACAAACTTAAAAATAAAATATTTGTTTTGCATACAAGTTAAATATCCTTGATTATTTTAAATCATAAATATTTTTATAAATAATAGTATAAGATATTAATGTTAGTTATAATCAGCAAGTTTGGTTTTCGGTGCAAATTCGGTGCAAAATAGAAAATTTTCAATATCTTAACTATAATTGATTAATATGTTATTTTTTAACACAATATATATGCTAGTTATAAGTTCGAAGATTGAAAGATTAAATGTATAATTATCAAGTTAAAATTTTAAAACTCTGATTTTAAGTTAAGTTAAAACTCTGCCGGGGGTTTTAATTGGGAGGATATGGCTATTTTGCACCGAAAACCAAACTTGCTGTTTATAATATTAAATATGCAAAAATTAGTTACAAAGAACATTTTAAAAATAAAGCGAATTTTTCTTTTTCACAATTATAACAAATAAAATAATTTATATTTAAATTAGAATTGTCACTATAAAAAATGTTTTTACTTTTAAAATATTCCTGGTAATTAAATTTTATATGTATAATATTTTATATACCTAACCCACATCAACCCAACTATAATACATATACAGTACTAACATTAATATCTTGAACTTTTGATTTAAAATAACCAAGAATATTTAATTTGTTTGCAAAATAAATATTGCATTTTTACGTTTGTAATACTAATAAAATTGTTTTAGGTCAATTTTTATTATAAACATAAATACATATATCCAATTATTTTTTAATTGTAACAAATTGTATTGCTTACATTTTGTGTAACCATGCTAGTTTTAATGAGATTTGATCACGCCACAAATTAACCAGTTAAAATTTTAAAAATTTTTAGTATACAATGTGTCCGCTCCATAATTCCATAGAATTTTTTAAATTACGACGTCTTTCTCTCTGCACAACCGGGGAACCCAGTCAGGGATCTGGAACGGCTGGATCAGCCTTTCATCTGTGCCGGGCGTTTGGGGAGCGTCACGTGATTTGACGTCGACTCTGCTGTTGCTGTCAGTGATAGCGCGAGCGGTATCGAAGCGATACGAATGACGTAAAAGAGTTGTCGCATAAATGAGAATTAATTTTAACTCGATTGTAGTCGCGCTGTCTGTCCACTGATTGCTAAACTAATTGTCTTGAGTTTAGTTAAGGTGTCGAGAAATATTCTCCGAGTTTTGAGTCCGGAGCGGAACAGTAGAGCGACTGGAGATAAGTTGTAGTGCAATTGTTAGGCCAAGTCGTATATCCGATGCGAGGGAGTAGTGCGACTGGCGATGAGTTGTATTAAGTGTTGTATCGATGCGAGTGATTAGTTAGCGTCTAAAATGACTATCGATTTGGCGACGAATGAGTGATCAGGAAGGCTGAGAAAAATAGGCCGGTCGGGGGCTTAAGCAAAATGTAGTAGAGAGTGAGTTTAAATCGATTTTTGTTACTTTATTATAAAATGATAATTTTATGATATAAATAAAATGTAAATTATTGAATAATTAAATTAATACAATAAATTACATTATTAGATATGCTCGTGTCGAATTTTCTAATATCGAATCTGTTAATGTTAATAATTTATCTATAATTCAATTTAGATCGGTTTAGACACACTCCCTACTACATTTTAATTTAGCCTCCGATCCGCCTATTTTGCACAACCCTGCTGATCAGTGATCGACTGATCAAAGTTGAGTTGCGCGCGAGTAGTCGTGTGTTTAGACACAAAGTTAACAACAATTTAATTAATAACCATTTAATTAGGTTTTAAATATAACTCATGCGACTGTTAGATAGTCGCGAATGTAAACAAGTATTGGGCGGAAAGGGAATCTGTACTTCAACAGTATAGTGACTGGCAATGAGTAAAAACCTGAGAACCGCTTAATTTTATAACTTAGAGCTGACGTTAGAATAGGTATATCCACGCCATCAGTAGCTGTTGTAAACAATCTCTCACTAATGTACAGTTAATAAATAGGCAACGACGTATGTCTAAGTTCTACAAAAAATTAAGAGCATACGTAAGAATACGTATACATAAGTTTACATACGTTCAAAAAGTCGCACAAGAGTTACAACAAATAATCAAATAATTAGTAAACCAATAACAATGGCTTTAAATGAAGTAAATACTAATTCCATATTAGGAACCGGTTTTAGTTTAACAATCTATTCAAACAATATTATGAAAAGGACGTAATTTCTGAAATGTTAAAAGCGACAAATGTTTCAGTTTCTTCAAAAAAGTGTTTTTTTAAATGAAATTAAACGTAATAAACAATTAAAACCTTCAAAAACAACCAAAAAAGACAATAAATATAATTTTAATTCAATTGACAAAGAATTAGTCGATAATTCAATTGTAAAAAATTTTTATCTAGTAAAAAACTGCCAAACATTAATGACGTTTTTAAATTAGTAAAAACCAATTCAAATTTAAATTTTTATAATAGTTGTTATAAAACATTTCAAAAATTATTTAGTGATATGGGCTATAGGTTAACTAATGTGCAAGAAATTAAACGACAAATTTTAGTCGAAAGAAATGATATTGTGATTAAACAAAAAGAATATTTATCTAAAATACTAAAACTTAAACAAAATTATCCAAATAATTTAACTTTTTTGAAGTAATATATTTAATTGAAAATATTTTTATTTGCAAACAAGGAAAAATTTGTATTTATTATAATTTAAAGAAATTCTTTTTATTAAAAAATAGTTTTAACAATTAATTTAAAATTTATTATTTATTTCTAAAAGCCTTGTATTGAAACCAATTTATTATAAATTTTTTATTGTTTGCTTTTAAAACTTAACAATTTAAAATCTATTTATAAAATTGTTTTATACTAAAGTAAAAGTCACCTAACAGTTGGCTAATTTAATAAATTTTAACATTTTAAAAAATCTCAACATTTTAACAATTATTAATCAACTGTAACACTTTCGGGAAAGCAACCAAGCGAAGTCAATGCGATCTTTCGTTTTTAATTTAAAATTAGATACTTTTTGTTTTTATAAAATACTGATTTTGAAAATTTAATAATTAAGCTTTGGTTTGATGGCAATGAAAGGTTTGTATGTTTTATATTTATAAAATTAATAAAATTATAAACTATTCATATTTTAGAATTCAAGCTTTTAATTAAGTTAAATGAAATTAATAACAAAAATCATTTTAAATTCAACAATTGATCAAAAGTAAGAAAATATATTAAATTATAATAACAATAAAGTTTATATTAAATTAAATAATATAATTAAAATTGTTTTTATTAAGAAAAATGTTTGAGTTTTGCATCACTTATGCCCTGAATGAAGCAGAAAAAACGTTTAATAATTATTACAATTTATATAATAATGATCTATTTGTGACTGATTTTCAATATATAAATTATATAATATATTTGATTAAAATTAAACAATATAAAATTATTATAACCAGTGTTCGAATCTTAGAGAAAAAAATACAATGTAAAAGGGTGCACCGGAATGGTTAGTTAAAAACTATAGACATTTTAAGATTATTTAAAAGCAAATTTTTATACCATAAATTTAAATTTATATAATACAAAAATTAATTATTTTAAAAATGGGTTAAAATTTACAAATAAGTATTTTTCAAAATTTTCTCCTTTTATTGAATTTTTTTTATTATTGAAAATAGTTTTAAGTTTAGAAAAATATGTTTCTACTGCTACTGTATTTAATGGTGCATAAGTGGAAATTAATTGAGGGCATGTTGACAGTTTTTTTAATAATTTTCACTCAAAATGAGTATATGTTTAATTTTGGTATAACCATTAAGTTTCCCCATTATATCTATAATAATACCTAATTAGTAATAATACCAGAGTTGCTCAAAAATCCTATTAGATTACTATTTAAATGGACGTCTGATATGTTACATCTAAGCTTAAATATTCAAATAAATAATTACTTTTTTAAAAGGGTTATGGAAATTAATATTTTATTATTTTAATAATTTAAGATATTTTTAAAAACTATTCAAGATATTACAATTCTTAAATAATTTATAATGTATAAAAACTCAATTTTTATAATAAAACTCTATTAAATAACAGACATCGAGAAGGTCGGACGATCCAGAAGGGGTTAGGGGAGGGGATCAGGAGAGGGATTTTTTTCAATATTTTGGCCAAAAATCTATATATTTATGATAAAATTTTGCCTAATTTAACTGGATTTAAACTAAATTTAACTAAATTAACGAAATTTAAACCGGATTTAGCACCAATTTAGGGAAAATTTCCTAATTTTGGGCAAAAAATAAATGAATTAAAAATGCGATCAAATTATATCGAAATAATAGAATCGAAAGAATGTGTAAAATATAGCTAAAATGTATTGAATTGTGTGAGAGATTGATGTTCGAAAAATTACCTAGGATATTATATAAATTGTCAAGTCTATTTTTAGATTAATATTAACTCATATTTGATTTTCAAAACAAAAAAAAATAATTAAAATTTAGCAAAAATATGATAAATTGGGCCAAAAAGTGATTGCATAGAAAATGCGATCATATTATAGCAAAATAATAGAAATGAAATAATTATCGAAATATATCGGAAACAAAATTAAGTTAAATACAAATTAAATCTAAATTAATTGTTTGAATATTGAATTATTTATAGCAATTTAAAAGTAAATTTAGAAATTTTTTGTGAAATTAAATTCAATAAAAATAATCACACGATGTCTGCTAATAATCAACAGTTAATCAGATGACCAAGACAAAAGCAACGTATTAATTATTTATACAAATTTTTGAAAAAGGACACCTCTGCTAATTACTCATTCATTGTAAGGGATTGAGTATGTAGATTGTCTATATGATTAATTAAAAACTCAAATTGTTTTAAATTTAAAATTTCATTTTTTAAACCTTTATTTAAAATAAGCTTTTTTAAGTCCGTAACAGCTTTATTTTTTTGTAACTAATTGCATTAATAAATTAAATAATATTATCATAATTATCCGCATAATATAAAACAGAATTTAGCCACGATCCCCATTTTGTTATGACGGTATTTGGTGGTAATTTTGAGCATTTAGAATATTTTAAAAATTTATGATTACAATAAGGAGATTTTTTAAGAATTTTTTTATTAAACTAATAAACTTATCTGCATTTGAATTATTATCCCTAATAGTTTTTCAAACTCGATATAAACCATGCACAAAGCATGTTACGTGAAGAGAATTAACTAAAAACGATTTAGACTTTTTAATAACTAAAATCATTGCACTTGCTTGATCTGTTAACAAAAGTAATACTTTATTAAAAATTCCAATTTGTTTCAAATTTTGCAACAAAAGTTCACACGCATTTTTTAGATATTCACTGATAGTACCACATTTTGATAATAAAAACTTTACGGCACTTAGTATTAAATGTTTCATCAATTTGCAAATATACTTGATTCTCACTAACCTTCTTTCTCAATAAACTCAGTTTGTTGTCATAAACTTTTTGTACATAATTTCTTCGATAAGTTTGTAGATTTAGAATAGAATAATTATTAAATTCAGATCAAAATTTTTTAATTCTTCATTAGTCAATTTTTCTAAAACAATATCTGCTGCCATTAATGATTAATAATTAATTTTACATTTAATCATTTCAAACAAAATACTATAATTTACACTTAAAATAAACTTAATTTCAATTGTATTGAATTGCAATTAATACCCAAATAATTATTTTCACTTATTATGATAAGATTTTTGAAATGCTTTTATCTTTAACTGAGTAAATGTGTTAGTCAATAACCGTTATATCTACATTATAATATGTTTCTTATGAAGAGTGACTCAAAGGTTTTTTTCTGGTAAAATCTATATCAAATGTTTATATATAAATCCTTTAAATTTTTAATTTTGATAAGAAAATTATCTGAGAAATTTTAAAACTCATGTTTTTATTTTTATATACTGCTTTATTTTTTAATAAATAATTATTTCTTAATTATATTTTATAATTATAAAAATAAGTGTTTTTAATATTATTAATTTTCCCACAATTTTTAACGACCTTCCGGTGCACTCTTCCAAAACGCATTTTCTCCCTCAGATTCGGACACAGATATTATAACAACACAATTATAACCATTTAGTGGCAAATTTGTCACAATTTTATATTTATTGATAAATAAATTATAATATTTGAAATATTTTTGAATTAGTTTAATTATTTTAATTATGATGAATGTTTAACAGAGAAAGATAAAAACATATTTAATACAAAATTTAATACGCCGCGCTACAAATAGAATTGAACGCATAAATCCTCATAAAGCTTAAGTATACTTATGAATACTTAAAGAAAAGATAGTTGATTGTTATACTGGACATTTGTAAACCAATTAATACAAAACACAATAAATATTAATAAAACATACTTGTTTACTTTTTATTAATAAAATTTTTATTTATTATTTTTAATTTTTTAAAATATATTTATTTGAAATTAGTGCTTGATTAAAAAATTAATTTTTTATTGTATAATTAATAAATATAAGTGCAATATTGAAGTAAACAATTTAATATTCATGGTTTTTAATCAACTTTTAACATAAATAACAATTGACTATTACTAATTTTATATTATATGTTATATTATTAAATAAAATCAAATATAAAATATATTTATTTTTATTCTAAAAATTTAGTTTTAAATTATAATGAAATAAAAAATTTTTATTTAAGGAAAAAACGAGAAAAACAAATATTAAAGCAATTTATACTAAAATTTGTATGTGAAATTGTTTTGTTTTTATTAATTTTAATAAATATAAATATTAGTGATAAGTTAGCTTCGGATTTTCTCTCATTTTTGCTCTCATTTTGGAGGTGAGACCACAAATAATGGCTAAAAATTAAAATATATGAAATTTACTAAAATACTATAAAATGTTTAAAAAATACTATTAATTCATCCAATTATCATCTGATGGCAGAAATGTCTTCAGATCACCACCAATTGATCCAATTATCATCTGATGGCAGAAATGTTTTCGAATCACCACCAATTGATCCAATTATCATCTAATGGTAGAAATATCTTCAGATCACCATTAATTGATCTAATTATCATCTGATGTCAGAAATGTCTTCAGATCACCATTAATTGATCCAATTATCATTTGATGGCAGAAATGTCTTTAGATCAATAATAATTGATCCACCTATCATCTAATGTCAAGAATGTCTTCAGATTACCTATAATTAATCCAATTATCATCTAATATCAGAAATGTCTTCAGATCACCACTATTTGGTCCAATTGTTATCTGATGCATAAATAAATTGTAATCGGAAGACATTTCTGCCATTAGATGATAATTGATTAATAAGTGGTGATCTGAAGATCTTTTTGCCATCAGATGATAATTAGATCAATTTATGGTGATCTGAAGATATTTCTGCCATCAGATGACAATTGGATCAATTGATGGTGATCTGAAGACATTTCTGCCATCAGATGACAATTGGATCAATTGGTGGTGATCTGAAGACATTTCTGCCATCAGATGATAATTGGATGAATTAATAATATTTTTTAAAAATTTTATAGTATTTTAGTAAATTTTATATATTTTAATTTTTAACCATTATTTGTTGTCTCACCTCCAAAATGAGAAGAAAAATGAGAGAAAATCCGAAGCTAAGTGATAAGTAAGGCCATTACCTCATCGCTTTTTTTCATCGCTTTTTCATAGACATCAGATGGTATAGCAAAATGTCAATAAATTACGACACATAAAATCATATATGGTTTTAAATTATGAAAAAATATTTAAATTAAAAATAAATATTGTTAGATCGAATATTGTTAAGTCGAATATTGTTAAGTCGAATATTATTAAGTCGAATATTGTTAAGCCGAATATTGTTAAATCGAATATTGTTAAGTCGAATATTTTTAAGTCGACTATTATTAAGTCGACTATTGTTAAGTCGAATATTGTTAAGTCGAATATTGTTAAATCGAATATTGTTAAGTCGAATATTATTAAATCGAATATTGTTAAGTCGAATATTATTAAATCGAATATTGTTAAATCGAATATTGTTAAATCGAATATGGTTAAGTCGATTATTGTTAAGTCGAATATTGTTAAATCGAATATTGTTATGTCAAATATTGTTAAGTCGAATATTGTTATGTCGAATATTGTTATGTCGAATATTGTTATGTCGAATATGGTTATGTCGAATATTATTAAGTCAAATATTGTTAAGTCGAATATTGTTACGTCGAATATTGTTATGTCAAATATTGTTAAGTCGAATATTGTTATGTCGAATATTGTTAAGTCGAATATTATTAAGTCGAATATTGTTAAGTCGAATATTTTTAAGTCGAATATTATTAAGTCGACTATTGTTAAGTCGAATATTGTTAAGTCGAATATTGTTAAATCGAATATGGTTAAGTCGATTATTGTTAAGTCGAATATTGTTAAGTCGAATATTATTATGTCAAATATTGTTAAGTCGAATATTGTTATGTCGAATATTGTTATGTCGAATATGGTTATGTCGAATATTATTAAGTCAAATATTGTTATGTCGAATATTGTTACGTCGAATATTGTTATGTCGAAAATTGTTAAGTCGAATATTGTTATGTCAAATATTGTTATGTCGAATATTGTTATGTCAAATATTGTTGTCGAGTATTGTTAAGTCGAATATTATTAAATCGAATATTGTTATGTCGAATATTGTTATGTCGAATATTATTAAGTCGAATATTGTTATGTCGAATATTGTTATGTCGAATATGGTTATGTCGAATATTATTAAGTCAAATATTGTTATGTCGAATATTGTAATGTCGAATATTGTTATGTCGAATATTGTAATGTCGAATATTGTTAAGTCGAATATGGTTATGTCGAATATTATTAAGTCAAATATTGTTAAGTCGAATATTGTTACGTCGAATATTGTTATGTCAAATATTGTTAAATCGAATATTGTTAAGTCGAATATTATTAAGTCGAATATTGTTAAGTCGAATATTTTTAAGTCGAATATTTTTAAGTCGACTATTGTTAAATCGAATATTGTTA
>JAQFXP010002794.1:0-14077 GCA_034693685.1 Belba bartosi | reverse complement strand
TATTAATGTCGAATATAGTAATGTCGAATATATTAATGTCGAATATAATAATGTCGAATATATTAATGTCGAATATAGTAATGTCAAATATATTAATGTCGAATATATTAATGTTGAATATAATAATGTCAAATATAGTAATGTCGAATATATATAAATGTTTAATATATTAAAGTCTAATATAGTATTGTCGAACATATTAATGTCGAATATAGTAATGTCGAAATTATATTAATGTCAAATATAGTATTGTCGAATATATTAATGTCGAATTTAATATTTTCAACATTACTATTTTTCACATTATTATTTTCAATTACTATTTTCAACATTAATATCTTCGACATTACTATTTTTGACTTTAACATTTTCGATTTTACTATTTTCGACGTTAATATTTTCGACTTTACTATTTTTGATTTTACTATTTTCGACTTTACTATTTTCGATTTTACTATTTTTGATTTTACTATTTTCAATTTTATCATTTTCGATTTTACAATTTTTGACTTTACTATTTTCGATTTTACTATTTTTGATTTTACTATTTTTGATTTTACTATTTTTGACTTTACTATTTTCGATTTTACTATTTTTGACTTTACTATTTTCGATTTTACTATTTTTGATTTTACTATTTTTGATTTTACTATTTTTGATTTTACTATTTTCGATTTTACTATTTTCGATTTTACTATTTTCGATTTTACTATTTTTGATTTTACTATTTTTGATTTTACTATTTTCGATTTTACTATTTTCGATTTGACTATTTTCGATTTTACTATTTTCGACTTTACTATTTTTGATTTTACTATTTTCGATTTTACTATTTTCGACTTTACTATTTTTGACTACTATTTTCGAAATTACTATATTTTTCATTGAATTATCTACAAAATTTTAGGGCTTCCATTTAGGAGGGTACCATGACTACAAAAATTTTCTATTTTTACAGCCCTACTTATGTATCATTAATAGACAGCACTAATAATATGTATAATTTAACTTGGGCGCTAATATTAATATATCGACTTTATTTACAATTATTCCTCATAGATGTAGTTATTCGGAATCATTTCACTCTCCCAGTCCCACATTTGCCAACTAGACATTTTTTTTATTAACATTATAATTTGCCTACTTTAAACGTTAGCAAATATTTACAACAAATTTTATAACTTTCTTATAAAAAATTTGCTGTAATTAAAACAAATATTAATTTTAATAAAATTGTTTTCAAATTATTGTATGACATATAGAGTTGAAAAAGTTTTTTATTTTTTAAATCAAATAAAAAATAATCAATTAATTGTTTTACAGCCGAATAATTATAACCCGTATATCAATTTTTTGTAAGTAATAAATATTTGACAAATTTGTTACTTATTATTACTTGATTAAATGTGTTATTTATTTAATAAAACACAGTTTTACAATATTATTATTAAAGTCATTAACAAAAAATGCAACGGCGTCAACTTCAGATTTTATTATTTTAACATTTATTAATTAAATTTGTCTTTTTCTTGGTTAATATATTTTAAGGTGTAGTTTTTGGTTATTTAAAAAATTATTTTTTGCTAATTTGAGTTATTTAGAATACTTTTTATTATTTAATCTTGTTTAAAAAAAGTAATTTGACAGATATTAAAAAATTTGCATTTTTAAAATTTATTTAAAAATATTGAAATATATTTTGCGTTTTTATTAAAATTTTAAATAAGTATATATTTTACAAAAAAAAACATATGTTTGTTTGTAAACTCCTTGGTTATATATAACTATACAATACAAATTTTATTTAACATAAAATTAATTTTTTACATAATTATATTTTAAATCTATTATAGAAGATTTATAACAATTAATTATATTACAATATATGAAATAAGTGGTCCATTTGTGCAATTAATAATTGAATTTGCAAATTTCTCTCAACTTAGGTAATATTATTCCGAGAATTTAAAAAATATAATTTATTCTTGTTATAATAGCTTTAGAATGCAAAAGGTGCCAAGATGAAATGACAAATTGATTGAAAGTTTAATTATAAGTGTTACTAATATATTTCTAGTGCCAGAAATAGCCGCTTAATATATACCGTATTAGCAATTATCATAAGAATAAGTAATAATAGTTAATAACTCGGATTGTATTAATTACATGGAATCAGCCATAGTAGCCACGACTACTACCGGTGCTTTACTAGTACCGGGTTTACATACTTTCTATGCTTTCGACTAAACGTTTGGATTCTTATAATTATTTCAATTTTTGTTTTATCTCTTATCTCATCATTACTCCAGTTTTCGGCTTTTAATAAATTTTATGAATACTTTTAGAATTATTTCATTATATTATTTACAAAATCACTTAAAAAATTTATTTTACAATCAAAACAAAAACTAATTTTATATTTTTGGTTAATATCGGCTTTTATTCTATCCCTTATGTTCACTGAATATTTATTGGATTATATGATTAGACCCCTTCCGGTGATTAAAATTAATTTACTGTTAGAGATATAAAAATCATTGTTAAAAACGACAGCTCTTTATATCAGGGATTGAGAAGGTCGACCGATTCATAGGGGGATTAAGAGAGAAATTTTTCTCAAAATGCTCAAAAAATTATATATTTATGATAAAATTTTACTTAATTTAACTAGATTTAACCCAGATTTAGCACTAATTTCCTAATTTTAAACAAAAAACCCAAAAAATTTGGCAGCCGCTAAAGACGGTCTTTAATAACTTGAGGGGGGGGGTACTTTTTTTTAAACCAAATGCTAATTCCAATGATAATTTTTACAATCAGGAATGATTCACTCTTTATAATGTCTAATTTATATACTTTTTCTCAAACAATAGATTTTGATAGAAAAATAGTCCCCAGATCTCAAATCACAACTAAAGTTTTATAGTACAGTATATGTAATATATAAATTACAGTAGTATACTTGCAGAGATTGAGAAGGGGTAATCAACCAAAAATAACCTTAATTTTGAAAATTTAGATTTATTCCCCCTTTTATCTTTTGGTCTACAAGAAGGAACTCCTTCGACACAAGGCGGCCGGCACATTTTTAAAGTTTTTTTTTACTAAACTTAAGAAATTTTTAATAAATGTGTTAAATCCAGTTTAAACCCAGTTAAATTTGGGAAATTTTTATCATAAATATATAAGTTTTTAAGAGTTTTTAAAAAAATTCCTTACCTGATCCCCCCTTAGGTTTTTGGCCAAAATTTTTAGAAAAATCCCTCCCCTGATCCTTCTTGATCGCCGACCCTCTCAATCTCTGTATAAATGTTGTTTATACAAAAAATTGTTATTTGAGTTTAATGTTCTTTCAATGAGTTATTTGTTTGATTTGTTTTATTTATCATGTTTTGGTTTATTGTTTGCATTTATTATATTTATTATTGAAATAATAATATTTTTCTTAATTGCGCTAAAAACGGTTTCCAAAAATAACAAAATATTTGAATTTTTAAAAATGATTTTAATTATGATTAAACATCATGATATAATAATAAAATATAAAAAAAATAATTTTTCTAACTTTAATATTTAAAAATACGTATATACGTAATAATAAATTATGTATATTTAAAAATACTTCAATTTCTTACAGTTTATATAATTTAAACATATTATACAGAATAACTTATAGAATGTAAAATAATCAACATTTTGACAATTTAATTTAATTTATTTAAATTTAATCTAAATTTAACACTAATTTATTAAAATAATAAAATAAAGGTTTTTATGATATTGCTAAATCTTATTCAAAAGTTTTTTAAAACATTTTCGGAAAAAAATGTATATATAAATTCGACATTAGTCACCTCTAACCCATCCCCACTCCTAACCCTTCCCCCGCTGAGGTAAATCGCTTGTTATAATAAAAATGTAAATTAAAACACATATTGACTCAAATTAAAAATTATATTGTTATGGACTATTAATTATTTTAATTGACATAAATTAAGTTTAAATACACTTTAGTTGTAATTGACATTTTTACGTACTGTGCGTATAATCCATTTGTATTTTAATTATTTTTAATTATAAAAAAGGCAAATTCAACATTTTAATTTATTTATTAAATTTAGTTGTTTAAACGTAGTATTGATATTAATCATAAAATATATCAGCAATGTTATTTTTAAAACAAATTGTGTTATTGTTGTTACAAAGAATAATTAAAGATATTGATTAAAAAATATATATATATAACAATAGGTTATAAAAACAATTATTCGCAAATTGTAAAATAATGTTCTGCATTATATTTCTCCATACTTATCTTAAATATGGAGCGACACACTATAATACGACGATTTGAGTACCGAGCTAAAATTTTTATTATTTAAAAAAATAAAATATAAATTATATCAAATTAAAGAGAATAAATGAAAATTTTTTAATATTCAAGAAATTTTATAACATTTTAAATAAAATCTTAAAATTTTTGAGCGCAAAAATTGATAGACGTGTTTTTAATATTTGTTAATTTTTAATAAATATTATTAAATTCTATACAATTGTATTGTTGTAAATATTCAATATTTATAAATTTTTTGAGTTAAACTTTATATTTCATTTGATATTTACTAAAAGAACTTATAATTTGTAAGAATAGTTGACCAATTCGGTCAGTAATGAAAACCGCCGTCACTAACAAACAGAAGATATCAAACAGTACAACAATGCAATCTCATAGAAGTTAATAAAATTTATAATAATAAAAAACTATTGAAAACACGTCTATCTATCTTTGCGCTCAAAAATTAAAGATTTTATTTAAAATGTTATAAAATTTCTTGAAAATTAAAAAAATTTCATTTATTCTCTTTAATTTGATATAATTTAAATTTTATTATTTTAAATAATAAAAATTTTAGCTCGGTACTCAAATCGTCGTATTATAGTGTGTCGCTCTATATAAATCAATTATATAATTTATTAATAATTGTTGTAAATTATAGATTTACTAAAATATTAAATAATATTTAAAAATGTTTTTAAACCAATTAGATATTTGAAATTTTTAGTAACATTATAATTTGCCAACTGTTGACGTCAAACAAGCAAAAATCTATATTTACACCAAATATTATACCTGTAACTTTCTTATAATAAATTTGTTTTAAGTAAAACAAATTTTAATTTTAACAAAAATGTTTGCAAATCATTGTATGACATATAGAGATAATGAAATTTTTTATTTTTCAAATCAAAGCAAAAATAGTCAATTAATTGATGTACAGCCAAATAATTACAATCCGTATATCAATGTTTTGTAAGTAATAAATATTTTTGACAAATCTTTTACTTGAATATATGTGTAATTTATAAAAATAAAAACATAGTTTTTACAATATTGTTATTAAAATTATTATTAAATTTATTGACAAACAATAAAAAGTTGCCAAATTTAGATTTTATCACGTCAACATTTATCAATTAAATTTGTTATCTTGTTGTAAAATAAATTTTAAGGTATATTTTTTGTCAATTTAAAAAATCATTTTTAGCTAATTCGAGTTATTTATGTGTTTAAAAATTTCAAATACTTTTAACCCGATAATAGAAATTAAAACTGAAATATAGAATACATTAAATGCCAGGAATTGAGAAGGTTGGTCGTTTCAGGGAAGAAATTAATATATTGTTAAATTAAATAACATTTATAAAATTTAAAGTTTGTAAATTAGACGTTTTGATGTTTAAATAAATAAATGCTTTGTTGTTTATTAAAAGCAGTCTTTAAGCAGTTTAAACATTTTAGTTTATAATATTAAAATGTTTTTTATCTAGTCTAAATCCGGTAAAAAATTATAGTAAATGTCTGTTATTTTATCTTGATCACTAACTTGACGGATTTTATTTAACATCAATGAATAATATAAAAAAAATTTAAGTGTAAAAATTATAAATTAATTTCAAAATAATTTAAAATTTGGACCATGTTTTAAATATTTTTTTTGAATTAATACAAATAATTTTGCGTATTGATTATGTTTATTAACAAATATATATTTACAGTAAACTTTTATTTAACTAAAAATTAATGTTTTATATAATTAAAATTTTCTATTTTAGAAGACATAAAACATCTAATCATGATACAATATATGAAATATGTGGTCCATTTGTGCAATTAATAATTGAGTTTGCAAAATGTTTTCATATAGGGTAAAATTTAAAATGTGTAAATTTTAAAATAATAAATAAACAAAATTTGTTTTAATAGATTAAAATTTCGAAAAGTGCCCGAGTTAAATAAAGAAATAGAGGAGAGTATGCTTGAAAGTGTGCCTGATATTTTTCTCGCGCCCGGAATAGCTTCTCAATATCTAACATATAAGGACTTATTGAAAGGTTTTGGAGTTTTAATTAAGAACTCGGATTGTATTGATTATATGGAAATAGCGATTGCGGCCAAAACTACTACCGGTGCTCTACCGATGTTTACGTACTTTCTATGCTTTCGACCAATCGTTTGGATTCTTATAATTATTTCGATTTTTGTTTTATCTTTTATCTCATCATTACTACAATTTTCATATTTTTATCAATTTTATGAATATTTTTGGAATTTTTTTATGATTTTATTTACAAAATCTTTTCAAAAATTTATTTTACAATCAAAACAAAAACTAATTTTATATTTTTGGTTAATATCGGCTTTTATTTTATCCCTTATGTTCACTGAATATCTATTGGAATATATGGTTAGACCTCTTCCGGTGATTAAAATCGATTCTTTGGAACAGTTGTCGAAACGAAAAGATATGAGAATTGTTGTTAGAAAAGACAGCTCTTTATATACTTTTGCTCAAACAATAGATTCAGATTTAGCCCGAGATATCATAACACAATTAGAGCTCTATTATGATTACCATGCTGAAAATATATTACAAAAACTACAAACAGGTCTAAGAGATGGTTCGAGAGCTTACATACAAATGAGATTAACTCTAATATTTGAATTAGATATAATTTCAAAATTGGATTTTAATAATAAAAATGAGAAAAAATTAATCGATTTAATGCATATCTCGGAAAAGATTGAAGGCTTAGAACCGTTTTTCTTAATTATTAATGAAAATTTAAACAGCTCAATTGTCATTGCTTTAAATCAAATGTAAAAACACACATAATTTTAAATATTTAATATTTATTACTAAAGGAATAAAAAAAATTGGCATTTTTCATACCCTACATAACATGGATTGAAAAGGTCGACCGATTTAAGAGAATCAGAAAAGAAACTTTTTCAAAAAACGCTCAAAAACTTATATAAAAACCTACCTTTATATAGGATTTTTGAGCATTTTTAGAAAATTTTCTATTCCAATAGCCCCTCTCCCCCTAACTACTCATAGGCCTAAGCCTTTCTTCCTGCACAACCCGTATTGAGGCTATGAATCATCACTTCACCGCTAGGTATGGTGACGAGGATAGTGTCAGTTTTAAGAGCACACATTTGAACGCTCCGTATAAGTAGATTAGTGTTTATTAAACTATCGCACATTATCAGTAGACAGTCCTTAATCGTCTTGACTCAACTCATGCCCAGAATATTTTTAAACAAAAAATTCTTACAACAGTATAGGCTTGAACCCACTAACTCAGGGTTAGAGAGCGGACGCATTACCACTGCGCCACCCGCATTAGCTAAAATCTCCACCCCCAAATTTTTGCACAAAAATTTTGAAGGAATATCTTTCCTGATTTACTTAATTTAACTAAATTTATTTAATTTTTTTGGATTTAAATCTTTGTTAAAACAATAAAAAATGTGGCGATTACGTTCGGAAACATTTTTGAGGACTAAATGGTAAGGGGTGATAAATTCAAATTTTTAAATTCAAGAGGGTTAAAATAAAAATTTATATACTGTATATAATAATACATTTCTATAACAATCTAAATGTTGTCATTTGTATGTAAATTAACTTTAGAAGTTGCATATAATCCGCTATTATAGTCTTAATATGTATAATTTACTGCTCTATTAATAATATTAATATTTTGTTTTAGAATTAGATTATTACGTGAATCCGGATTATACTTCCAATGGATAAATGATATTCTCAATTATAATCAAAAAAGTATTGGAAAACTCATTCAGAAAACAGTTAATCCAATCGTTGAATACAATACACTCTTAATGACTGATTTGTTTGATTTGTTTTACTTATTATGTTTAGGATTATTGTTTGCTATTATTATACATATTATTGAGTTATATAAATATCTGTTTAATATTGTTCAAAAAATTTTCAAAGTTATTTTTTATTTAATTAAAATATTATCTAGCTTTTCATATTAATAATTAAGTATTTAATTAATTCTATAAAATAGTAAAACATATCTAGTGTTGTTTTATATTGCAATATATCTCTAGTAATGTCGTGCAGAGGAATAACGTAAGTAATAAGAATTTTAACACAAAATCTATGAAGTTTTTAGAATTTAAACCGGTAGAGTATGTTTTAATATTATTAAAAATATAATTTAATTTGGGGTTTGTTTTGAAATTGTTAAATTTTATTTACAAATTATATCATTAATTTAAAAACCAATGCAAATATTAATATAAAATTAATTTAATTAAATTAATAATTATTTTAAAACGTGCAATTTACAATTTAAAATTATATTAAATTAAATTTATATAATATAATATATTTTTTGTATATAAAATAATAAAAGTTATAATTTTATTCAAATAGTTTGTAACGGTTGAAATAGACATTTATAGGCATTATAAAATTTTGCTAAAATAGTCTAACAAACTCTAGAAGTCGGCATATGAACCGCTACGATAGTCCCGATAGGTCAAATTCAATGCTCTAGTCTAGGGGCTGCCAGATTTCAAATTTGCCGCGTTGAATTTAATTATACTTTTTGAATTGATCATTTCATCATGTTAATTTCATAAGAGTCATACATCAAAATCATTTCAAATTAAAGATATTTACGAATCCCAACAAATATTTTTAACAACAATTTCTATTTCGGAATAAATTGCTATAATTTGTTTGATCTGATTCTAAATTAGTGGCAAAAGACTATTAAAGACTATTAATATATTAATATAATCATTTGTAAAAACAATTGAATGCAAATTGTTTTGATTTTTATTGAATCGATATTTGAATTGATTTCCAATTGAATTCCAATTGATTTGATTAGGTTTGCATTAATTTAATTTATATTTAATTTATAGTTATATTATGTTATTGATTGCACTTTTAAATATTTTTTGTTTTTCGTTTTGTTATTTGTCTATTCTCTCTATTCTCTATTCATTGTAATATTGTATATGAAAAGCAATAAAGTTTATATCAAAACGTAATGCTTTGAAGTACTAAGTGAATTCGGAATTCACTTTTTGGCAGACTGAACTCTATAATATAGAGACTTGACCATAAAATATCTTAGGATATATTACATAAAATTTGTTATAATTAAATCAATAAATTAACCAAGTTTTCAATATTTTAAAATCAAATTAAAAGTAAATTCAAGAACGTTTTAGCAGCATAATTTGTGCAAAATCATTCTGTAATACAAAAAAACAAACCAAATCAAATTCTGTAATAATTGTAACTTTGAAATATTGGTCTATTTTTGCAAAATTATAGTATTTGAGAATAAAAGCCAAATTCAATGATAGAATTGAAGTTTGCTTTCACTCAAACAGAGTTAATGATAGACTGAAATCATGAAAACTACTGCTAAGCCTATGTAACGCAGAATTACAGCTCAAAGGGATGCGATTTGAGGCATACAGTAGCAGAGAAGACGTTAAGAACTTCTCAACTATTCTATTGTCAGACGAAATGACCGAAAAACAAATAACAATAAACCGAATAGTTTTCGCTGCAATAAAACTAAATTACAGTTTGCCTCAACTTATTGTGTGCGCACTCTCTCTCTCTCACTGTCTCTCCTCAACAAAAACTCAATGAAAGTACACTTTTGGACAAACACTTGAAGTTTGAATACATTGAATGACTTTTGAGAAGAGCTACAAAAGCCAGGATTTAAAAGGCAGTGATTGTGAGCCATAGCAACAATAATAGCAACAATTAAATACATTTTGTTGTTATTTAATAACAATAACAAACATTATTGTTAAACCAATTATTGCAGCCTTTGATTAGCTATGACTCAGTGTGACCTCCGAAGAGGAAGAGGTCGACCCCGAAAGTTCGACAAGAGTGGACAGGTCTTTGTCTGTGATTGGATGGGTTGCGACAAAAAGTTTAACCAAAGGTGAGTCAATACTTGCCACCACAAGACAGTCGGCCATTCCGTTCATTACGGCCGACAATCAATTGATTATAGTTTGCATTAAATTAAATTATAATTTTATAATATTCTTAACAAATATTGTTTGCTTTCTTCCAAACAGCTGTAATTTGAACAAGGTATTTATATATAGATTTATACTGTTTATTGATTTGTTGATAATTAGGCAATATTTTCATTATAGATGTAGTTTTAAACTGCAATATGCTAGATTAGACTAGATTATGCTGGTGCAATTAAAAACGCCAATCTTAGTATAGCTACAAATTTGTAAAATTATTTGTATTTCGAGACAAATCCGAATCGGAGACAAAAACTACATAATTAGTGAAAATTGTATTTAATTATCTAATAATTTTGTGAATTGCACTTGTTTATATAATAGCATCTACTAATCCACTCGGGAGCAAGGCCGTTTAGCTGTGACTGGCCTAATTGTGGCATGTTCTTTACTCAATCGAGTTAGTAATTAATTAGCATTTAGATTATGAGCCAAAAAGTAATTAATTTTTATTTGTTGTCATTTTTAGGTAATTTGAATAAACACTATTTGACCCATACGTGAGTATTGAATATATGTTTGGAACTAATTTCGACTAAATTTGGTTTTAACTTATTTTCAATCGATTTAGAAATGAGAGGCCATTTAGGTTTGAGTTTATAATTCAATTTTTAATTACATTTATCTAATTATTTGTGAAATACGTCTTTTTATTTATTTATTGAATTTAGGTGTAATTGGCCGGACTGTGAGAAACGGTTCAAACAGTCTTCAAATTTAAACAAGGTTTATTAAATTATTAAACTTTAATTTTAGTTTTATTAAAACAAATTACGGTGCTTAAATTGTATTTGTTTGTCAAAACAGCACAGGTTGGTTCACACAGGTATTTATTAATATTTTCAATCAATAATAAACCAAAACATTAATGAAAAGCAACTGTTTTGACAATAGGAGAAAAGCCGTATATTTGCGACTTTCCCGACTGTCTCAAGAAGTTTAGTCAATCCTCGAACTTAAAGAAACACAAATTTGTAATTATCTAAATTGCCATTAATTTACACAAATATTTATTATTAGTTAAACATTTCTAATCAATTTAAATATACATATATTTGACTTTAAGGTACATTCGGGTAATTATCTGTCGATTATTCTATTGATGTATTGATTTCATTCATTAAACTGACGTCAATTTCAGGAGAAAAGCCGTTTCGATGTCATTACACGGGCTGTGGAAAGCTGTTCGACCAAAGGTAGAGAATTTGTTTCTTTGAGCTCATAATGTCTTTTATGGTTTGGTTTTATTATATTATAACTATTATTTTTTACTTTTTTTCAGCTGTAATCTAAACAAACATTTTCTGATTCAGTAATTATTTAATTTAATTCAATTTAATATAAGAACTAATTTTAATGCATTTATACGTCATTTGCATATATATTAATAAAAGTTTAGAAAATGTTTGAAACACAGTATTGAGTTCAAAGATGTCATGTTTTGCATTAGAGTTAGTTCAAAGTTTGTAAACAATTAATGACTAACTGTATTGACTGGACGGACAGTATTGGACACAAACCTTATTTATGCCCCCATTCCCCATGTGGTGAACGATTTTCGCAATCGTCTAATTTGTCCAAGCACCTTCGAACCAAACACTCACATTTGGCGCAATTGACTCATCCATTGCACAACAGTTCTGGTGATAACGGCTTACATGGCATGAAATGCGATGTTTCCGACTGTGAAGTCATTCTAAACGATGCAAATGCTTTCATTGCACACAAACTGAAGCACTCGAACAGTAATGGACCCAAAGATTCGGAAATGAATCTAAAAAAGAGAGTCTCCGAAACCAATGCTATAGCACTGGTCAATGACTTGGAGGCTCACAGGGCCTGTCAGACGCGCTTCGAAACATTGCCTTTGAGTTTGAATTTGAGTTAAGTTCGATTGAAATTAACTCAACCTTTACTTCAAAGTAATATTTCTTAAACAGTAAACATATTTACCTTTTTCTAAGTTCCTCTAAATTAGATTTTGAATAAATTTAATTTAAATATGACTTCAAAAGCATTCAAAGCATCAATGCTTGTAATCACTAAAAGTATTAACTACTTAATGGCGTTTAAAAGCAATAATTATTTATTCATTTATTTTATTAATGCATTTCTGAATAAAAATCAGTTTATTTGTGTATATATTATATTGTATTATATATTTAGTTTTGAAAAAGTCTTGGTTTTTTTGCTCATTTGAAAAGTTTAAAACTTTTTATTAATTTGTATAAAAAGACTTATTTCTTCCAATAAAAATATTTAATGTATTTATAAGCAAATGATATGATTCCTAAAATTGTTTGCTTAAACTCAATGAATTTTTTGTTAGATATTGTATACATGAATCTAATCCTAAGATAAATTGAATTCAAATAAATAATTTGTTTTTAAATTGTATTTTAAGTTATTTAAAATTAAAATTTTAAAAATATTACCAAGCAGAAAATAATTGAAAATAGTTATTTATTTTTGAAAATAAAATTGAAATTTATAGGTATTTATAGACGTTTACAGAAAGATTATTAAACTTTTAAACTTTACTTTAGAAATTATTATATTTAATATCAGATACAAGTTTTTAAGCATATAATTTATTAAACAGTATATTTTTAATATTTTATAATTAATTAGTTAAAATTCACAAATATTATTGAATATTAATGAATAATTAAAAGTAAAATGGGGTTTTTATTATTGAGTATTAGAAAACTTTTCAAAGTATTTGAGAATTAGAATTCGGTTAAATATATCTTGAACGAATATTTTTTTTTATGTATAAAGCTTAATATAATTCATTAAACACATATATATTTATATATAAATTTGTATATATTTCACTTCAAATGTTTGTACTTATGTTTCGGATATATAATTGAATTTTAATTACACAAAATTGTAAAATAATTTGAAAAAAATAATATTTATTATGAGTTACTTATTAATGCAAATCTAATCTTTAAAAATAGATGAAAAATGCACATTAATTTTCTTCAATCTCCAAGCGTTTCATATTTTGTTCTCCATTTGATTTATGCAATAATTTAATTTTGTTTTGTTTGTCTCTGTCTTTGTCTATATCTTCAACTTCTTCTTCTTCGTCGTCGTAAAGGTTTTTGATTCGATTCGACATAAGAATGATTCCGATGTCGAATAACGAGCCGATTAGCATAAATGCGAAGGCGGCCCCGTGTAGGTAGTGTCGGAATTTGTCGATGTCATATAGCCAACAATTTCCAGTCTTGCCTATTGCCGCGAAATTTTGATATTTTAGTCGACAAATATTTACATGACTTATAATTTTCACATGCATTTTATCAAGTTAAACTTAAAATATGCCGATTTTATATCAATTATATAATATTGATTTCGAAATTTAGAATTAATCAGAAGTTTAGTTCAATTCATAAATTGTTTATCAGATAAACTAAAATATTTGATCTTTTAATAAGAGTTTTAGCTTTTATATGAGAATTGGCTTAATTGCAAAATTGATTGCTAATCATACGAACCACAAGACTCTTCCCACACCAAACAGGTTGCGTCAGTGATCGCTCCAAATATTAACGGATACGGAATAAAAGCTAACAAATCGATTGATTTAATTTAATTTAATTTAATTTAATTTAATTTAATTTAATTTAATTTAATTTAATTTAATTTAATTTAATTTAATTTAAT
>JAQFXP010002793.1:0-14082 GCA_034693685.1 Belba bartosi | reverse complement strand
AATAGAATTCTCGAATGCGGATCAATTGAATCACCCATTGAGCTCATTATGCCGAAGAAGTGTCCGTCGAATTTATCGATTTGTTTTAGTTTTCCCATTCGATTGTTTAGTCGGAATAAATCTTAGTTTAAATGATAAAATTGTATTTTTTATAACTTACCTATATTTATGAGTAGACTTGTCAAAAGATTAAAATTTGCGCTTAAAAACTTAATTAAAAGTTGTACTAGGTGTAAAAACTCTACTATATAATATATCATGTGGATATTAAAAATTGATTACTAATTTTCAATTTTGAACTATAACTATCAAAATTTTTTTGATTAAAGTACAACTCATCTTTAATAAGTTAGTAAATATAAACTTTGATTGATATTTATAACTTATTTTTATAAATTATAAAATAACGGATTTAAGTTTTTATATAGGATATTTTCAAAACATTAATCAATGTAAACATTTGTTAGATGTTTTCAGTTAATGTAGCTAATGTGTTTTTAAATTTGTGTAAGTTAATAATTGCTTTGAAAATACAATAGGTAAAAACTTTAATTTGCTATAAGATTATAAGCACTAGTTTTTAATTATAAAATTTTTAAAGTTTTAGCTAGCTTTTTTAATGTTTGTTATACATACAAAAATATTATATCTGAATAAGCCAAAATAGGCTCTGACAAGTTTTTGCAAATATATTGTTTTGTATTTCTTAATAAACATTAAAAAAGATAACTAACACTTTTGAACTTTTAATAATTGGAGATTAGTGATTATAAGTTAACAAAATAATAGTTTCAAACACATCAAAATCAACTTGCAAGGTTACAAACAACTGCTGTTTGAAGTTTGCATATAAGTATTCTGAAGCCAGTTTTTGACAAGATTATTTATGAGTATTTATAATAGATGGGCGTTACACGTGTTAAGACAAGCCAAATAACAAAGTGGTATGTTAGATTAGTTTTATCCATTTATTAGAAGCATTTCTATCGGTTACTCAAACTATTTGTAAGTCCCAAACAATAAAACCTGGAATCGTATTGTTAGTGTCACACGTCAAGCACAATCACTGGTATTTATACATTTAACTTAATTCAATATTAAATTAATTAACTAGTAAAATAGTATAACATCTGATCAATAACTTTTTTGTGTTAATTGCTCAATAAAAAATAATTTAACCTAAACTTAAATAATGTCAATTTTATTTAAAATTTTTATTTTTAAACTTATTTTCTATTTGACCTTGTAGTAATAAAGACTTTTATTATTAAAATAAAAACAGATTATTAAATAAAAATAGTTTTTTATTAATATAAAAAAATTAAACTTTTATAATGTCATAACTTTAAAATTTAAAATAAATTTCAGAAATCAGGTAAGTTTAATTTAAAAATAAAAAGTTTTCATTACTATAAAATAATCTAGAAAAAAATAAGTTTAAAAATTATAATTTTTTATTAAATTAATCTATTTGCTAAGTTTGAATCAAGATATTTTTTAGAAATTTTTATTTCAGTTATCAACGCATAAATAAGTTCCTGCTAATGATTTAAGTCCAACAAACTTTTAAAAAAATAATATGTGCCTTAAAAGTAGAGAGTAATTTATTATCCTGTTGATATAAAAATGTATACAATTTTGAAATATTAAAATTTTATATTTAAAAATTATTCTTCAAATTAATTAATTATTTTCAAAACAATTTCTTTATATCACTTTTATTATAAAACATTGTACTCAAAGCTAATGTAAGCAAAGTATACAATTCATTAACATTTGCATACCGGTTAAATTAATTATTATTTGTTTTATAATATAACTACTGTATATATAATAAATATTGACCATTAATATACTGTATATTAATAAATATTTGATTATTATTCTAATGTTTACAAAGTTTATAAATTATAATTTACTTTATTAGCAGTTTTGCTACTTTTGAGGCGCATATTATTTTTTAACGTTTGGTGGGCTCTAAGTTAAGTTATGATTAAAAACTTCATAAATCAATAAATAAATATTTTTATTGGAAAGAAATATTGAAAAACTGATTAAATATCTATTCGAATCATAAACGAGAATATATTTAGCAAAAGTTATTAATGCATAAAGTAAATATAAATCAATAATTTTAAAAATAAACATGTTTAAATGGTTGAAAAAATGGGAGGGAGAGAGAGGGGAGAGAGAGAGAGAGAGAGACAGACAGACAGACAGGCAGAGAAGGAGTAAGAGAGAGATTAGAATTATGTAATTATCAGATAATTTACTCACTCCTATCCCTATTGCCAATCTCTAAAAGGGTAATATTATAGGGTTTTAAGAGAGAGCCTATAAATTAATTATTTAAAAGAAAATTTTTGTCTTATAATTAAAAAATGAGTAAATTTGGAATAATTATAAGAAAATATATTGGATGGTTTAGAATCTAGATCAATATTATATTAAATATTTAACACTAAATAAATAAATATTTCGGTCTTTAGTTATGATAGCATTTAAATCTCATTATTAGTACTCAAATCGACGACAGATTAAACAAATTTATATGGACTGAAATGACTAAGAGATTCATTGATTCGCGATTAATATCTTAATACTTCAGTCCATATAAACATGCATTTATTTTAGCATCATTATTTTATATATTAAAAATTTAGTTTGCTATATTACCATCAAATTTAAACTAAACTATCAACACAACATTTTATTCAATAAAAAGTTTTAATTAACAAATATGCTTGACAATCATTTTTGAATTCATTAGCTTGAATTGTTTTATTGAATAAATTAGATTTAAATTGCCAAACTGGCATTGTCTTTAAAAGAAATCTATTCAATATTAAAAAATAAATTTTATTCAATTTAATATGAAATGAATTAGCGATTACCCTTTAATTACATCAAATAATGTATATCAGAATAATAATAACTAAACAAACCTATAGGCCATCGGCGGTTGTCTTCTGTAATCATATCTATTTTGTTATAGAGTTTCTGTGCGAACTCATCGGTTGAATCGCATTCTGGGAACCGACCACCCATTCCACTGATCACTATGTCTTCAGTTGTTAGTGTCGAATATGAAGACATTGTTGTAACGAAACAGATATTGCTAATAGAAAAATGAAATCAACAACCTAATGCCTAATGCAAATTTTAGTTTATAAAAGATTAAACTTGCAAAGCACTTTTATAACAACTGCTAAAACTTATAAACAAAAACAAAACCTTTATCTTAATTATCTGTGTATGCGATCAAATTAAATTTTTTAAATAAAAAAAATTATTCGAATAAATATTCAATCAAGAAAAAAATAAACTATCAATTAAAAACTTTTGTTGTTGACAATTAATTAACAGAAATCAAAACTAAAACTGCCATGCCAATGTTTTTTTTAATAATTAGATATTACATCTTATTAGCATTGATTGATTTAGTACGAAAGTACTCCTCTATTGAAAAAACGTTATTGACTTTTATAAGTAATTAAATAGATTTTAAAATTAAATTAAGATTTATTGCTAAAAAATATTTATTAAAAATAAATTTTTTTTAATATTATAGTGCAAAAGGTTTAGGCGTGTTCAAATTTTTATAGGTTTAAATTGGATTAGTTAAGGTAGGCTAATTAGGTGTAAAAGTAAAAGTATTATTTATAGTGTTATTTTTGTAAAAGTAAAGTAATAAATTATTATTTTAAAAGTAGAATGGCAGCTATTTTTTAGCTTGTTTTGCAAATTAATCAAATTTATGTTTATTTCAGACTAGATTTATATTTCATTAATTAATTTCAGACTAAATTTAGTCTTAATTAAAATGTTTACTTAAATTTAATTATAGAAGTAAAGTAATTAGTGAATTAGAATTGAAGATTTTCAAAATATGTTAAATTTTTAAAGTTAGTTTATTTTGGCTATACTGTCCTCTCTTAGTCCAGTTAATTATAAATTCAATAATATAAATTAAAAAATAATAATTTATAACATTTAAAATAATAATACTTTTCCCACTAAAATATTTTTTATTAAATAAAAAAACCAGAGTTCAAATTAAAGCATTCTTTCTCCCTACTCATTAGTAATAATAATTAATAATATTTATAACAATAATATTTAATTTATTGCAATAAAAATAAACAATAAAATTGGTGTTTGTAAAATTCTAATAAAATTTTTTGTTATTGTTTTCAAATTTATCAAGCCAATTATTTTTCTTATTAATATTTATATTTCTTAATTTATGTGATTTATGTTTTATTTAAAATTTTTAATTTTTTTTAATTAATAGTTTGACATGTTTTACGCATACATAAATTGTATTTGTGTCAACCAATTTGATTTTTAAAGTCAGTTGATATCATCCATTAGTTGATATTAAACCATTTAAAACAAAATATACCATGTTCTTTTTAATATTGATTATAGTATAGAATTGCTGCTACTATAATCCCTTTTTTGTGGATAGCAATACATTTTTTTACAATAAATATAAATTTCCATACAAATGTATCAATATACAGAGTATACTGCATTTTCATATCCAACTTTCATACCCAACTTTTATAACCGGCTCCCATATCCAAATTCCATAATTAATTGTAAAGTCGGGTATAAAAATTGGGTATTAAAGTCGGGTATGGAAGTCGGGCATAGAAATTGGATATAAAATTCAGAGATGGAAATTGGGTATAGTACTGTAGTTAGGTATGGAAGTTAAGTATGGAATTTGGGTATAAAAATTGGATATTAAAATTATATATGGAAGTTGAGTATGGAAGGCAGAAATGTAATTCGGGTATAAAATTGGCTATAAAGTTTGGTATATGTAATTCATTTTATATTTATTGTATATAAAATATGTATTTTGTAACGCTTCGCCGTTAAAGTTGCATTGAGATTTTTTCAAATCCAGAAAAGGGATTATAGTAGCAGCAATTCCATACTACTGTATATTATTGATACATGCACTTTAAAGCATATAATACAGTATATATATTAATATAAGAATAAAACTAGCCGATAATAAACATTAAATATTAATATCAAAAATTAAGAAATTTACTTGAAAAATACAATATAGATATTAAAATTTTTTATAGTTTATAAAATTGTTAGAATAGAATTAATTTTTAATTTTAAAAATTAATTATAAAAATATATTAATGTTAAAATAAATATTTAAATAATATTTTTAAAATATAAATTAAGTGTATTGTTTAATTAAAATGTAAAATTACAATTTTATGTTTAGTTATAATTTTAACAAATAAAATTTTTAAATTATTTTCAAACTTATCAAGACAATTATTTTTCTTATCGTTTTTATATCATAATTAATTTATTTAATTTGTCTTTTATTTGATTTTTTAAAATTAATAGTTTAACATATTTTACATATAAATATCACAGTTTTAATTAGAATTATTTATTATATATATTCGAAAGTGTCTAATTTATTTTTATTTATTTATTTTAATTAAGATTTTTATTTTACTACACAAAATGTTTAATTAAAAATGTAAAACTACAACTTCCTTGTTATTATAATTTTACAAATAAAATTTATTGTTATTATTTTCAAACTTATCAAGACAATTATTTTTTTTATTGATTTTTATATTTTTATATAATACTTAATTTATGTAATTTGTCTTTTATTTGATTTTGTTTAATAATTTAGCATTTTTTACATATATTACAGTTTTAATTATAATTATTAATTATATTTGAATGTGTTTGAATTTTTTAATTATTTATTTTAATTAAACTTTTATTTGATTAACTTCCTGATAGTTATAACTTTAGCAAATAAAACATCTTACAATTTTAAATATTTTTCATAAAACAATAAATCAATCATAATACATTAAAAGATTAAATAGTTAGATAATTTTTTACAATTTGATAACCTTCAGTTAAAATTTGTAAACAGTATAACAAAAATGTATTTTAACTATTAATCTGTTTTTTTTAATTAATATCAATGAGTTTAAAAGAGTTTTCACTATTTTTTAAATATTTAAATAAATCAAAAATAAATCATGCTGGTTAAGGCCCAAATGGGGTTGTTAAAACGAGTTTTTAAATGTAATGTTTATATTAGAATAAAATATGTTTTATCATGTGCATGCAATTTATTGTTTCAGACATTCAGAAAAAGACACAAATTTTGCAATTTAAAAAAATTTATAAATCGTTTAGCTTGTACATTATATTTTTAAGCTTTGATCCAAAATAAACTAATAATTATGTCAATATTAAACTTTTTTAGTATAACAAAAGAATATAAAAGTTTTTGTATTAATTTTTCATAGTTAATACTTGTTCATATTTTTTGAGTAAATGTTAATAAACTTATTTAAAACTTAAAATTATTTAATTTGTTTTGGTTTTTGTCAAAATAATTTATAATAACACAAGTTTAAAATTGAAAATTTTTAAATATTTTAAATTCAATAAGAAAACAAAATATTAATTTTGAACGTGTATCTGCAGTGTTTTAAAACTTTAAAATATTGCGAATACTTCTTTTATGCATGTTAACTAAAGAGTAGTTAAAATAAGTAACAAATATTTTGAATTTTGAAACATATAACGATTTTCATTGTTAAAGTTTGAAATTAAAAAATTAGTAATCAATTATTTGAATAAACTTTTTGCACTACTGTATTATATAGCAAAGTTCTTACACTTAGTACAATTTTTAAATAAAACTTTTAATGCAAAAATTTAAACATTTACCAGGTCTAATTATTTGTGTTATGTGATTTGTTAGTAAATAATATAATAAGGAATTCCTGCTGCTCTGACATCATTTTGACGTGCTTGAGGTACAAACTTTAGTCACTCTGCAAGCTTTGAAATAGAGATGTAACAATTTACGTCTTTAATATATACAAGTTGAGCAAAAAAATAAATGTGAAAAATGAAAGTAAATATTAAATGTAGAAGTTGAAATCTGCAATGTCGACAACGGTAATATTAAAAACCGTAATTACTAATTAATTAGCGTTTGATTATTTGCATTTATTTATTTGACACCTGAATTCATTAATTAGTTACTAGGTTTGTGTAACCTTGTGTAAAAGATAACACATTACAGGTCAAAATTTTAATTTATTCATTAGTAATGTATTCAATTAAAGCTTTAGTGGGTAGAATAGGGTTAATAGCCTTAAATATGTTAAATATTTTCTACTGTATATTTTTATTAATGAGCTTAAATTTTTGACTTTGTTTTTAATTAATACAACTTATTAAGCTTTTGTATAAATAATTTTTATAAACATGAAATTTTGACATAAGTTTTTCTCATTTGCAATTAATATTGGTATTAAATTTATTGATAAAATTAAATAATTCTAAGCTCAATTACGTTTTAAGCTATTTAATAGCATATAACTTATTTAACTAATAGTGTAATGCAGTGAGAGGCAATTATTAAGAGTTCAAAAGTGTTAGTTATCTTTTTTTACTGTTTATTAAGATATACAAAACAATATATTTGCAAAGACTAGCGAGGCCTATCAGAGGCCTATTCAGATAACATGTTTTTGTATGTTTAATAAACAGTAAAAGAGCTAACTAACACTTTTGAACTTTACTAATTGCTTTTTACTGGTGTAATGGATAACTTGTAAATGTAAGTTTACACTCAAGTTTACTTCATTGAAAATAATATTAACAGATATTAACAAAAGAGTTGATTAGCATTTTAACAGTTTACTTAACATACACCTTGTTAGCTGACCTTGTTGGTCTTTTGCAAATATACTATTTTTGTGAGTTTAACAAATGGTATAAAAGAGACTGTGTATGAGAAAATTTAAATCCGCTTAACTGCCCCTTTGAGGAGTAATTTTAAAGTCATTAGCGCTCAAATTAAATTTTATATATATTGATCAATTAATGCGACACATTACTTATGTATCATTAATATTTTAGACAGCATTAAAAATATGTATAATTTAACTTAAGCGCTAATATAACGACTTTACTTTAAAATTATTCCTCACAGATGTAGTTATGCGGATTTAAATTCTCTCGTACACAGATACAAAAGCTAACAAACAATTTGATTTCTTATCCTATGGTCACCTTTGGATATAAAGTTTTTTGATAAAAATTAATTGCATTATGAGTTCAGTTTAAATATTAATACATAAACTATAACTTATTGAACTTGTAGTATAATAAATAACTGGTAGTAAATTCAGTGTAATAATTTATTTTTATTTTACATTAATTTCTAACATTAAAAATCAATTTTTAATTAAAGTCTAAATTTTATAAATATACAAGCTAAATATTTATTGTAAATTAATTTTTTCTTTCATATTATGGCCACTCAGATCGAGAGTGTTTAGATGAGTCTCTTAAAACTCAATGAGAAATGTATATAACACTCAATTCAGAATAATAAAATTGTAATTTTAGCGCTAACTACATAATTAATCTTTATGATATTAATTTAAATTTATTTCTTAATGGGGCACTCAATCAATCACTCAAATATAGCTGACGGCTTCACATTAGAAATAATTATTATTGAAACTAATTAGTTTCTATTCCTTCTTCATTAAAACAAAAGCTGAAATATTATCTCAAATTATTGGAAAATTTTGATTTTTAATATTAATCTAAAATATAATTTTTTTGAATTAAATATAAATCAAAATTTTAAAATTATTTTAAACTTTACATTAAATGAATAAAAAACAATTAAGTTATAAAATTAAGTAATTAAATAATTATCAAAAACAAAATTTTAAAAGTTTTTTAATTAAGAAATTAATTATTTAAAGCAATTTATGTATTATCTATTAAGTTAATTATAAATACTTTAGTATAATTAATCTAGTTAAACAATAAATTGTTAATAATTTTAATTATATTTATATATTTTTAGCTATATAGAAAGAAATTTTTCGCATTTTCAAGAAATTTCTAATTTTAAAACTGTAAGTATTGTACAGGGATTCAGAAGGTCGGACGATCCAGGGGGGGGGATCAGGGAAGGGTTTTTTCCAAAAACGCTCAAAAAACCCATATATTTATGATAAAATTTTCCCTAATTTAACTGGATTTAAACTAAATTTAGTTAAATTAACTGGATTTAAACCGGATTTAGCACCAATTTAGGAAAAATTAGCTAATTTTGGTCAAAAACCCTAAAAATTTGACGACCGCCGAAGGCGGCCGGCAAAAAATCGAGGGGGAGGGTACCTTTTCGCGGGGCAAATGCTAGGGAGGGATAAATCCCAATTTTTAAAATCAGGGGGGTTATTGGCTGATCTCCCCTTCTGAATGTCTGGTATTGTGCATGTTATTTAACTTAAAAAATTTTTAAATATTATTTTCACAATGCAAATAAACATAAAAATAAACATTAAAAGCAGAAGACCTTTTTAACACTATCATTGATAAATTGGCCTGGCGTGTCGATGCTTTTCCTGATGCTTCCAATGTTGCAGCATATAGTGACTATGCATGTGTTTTATAAAAATAATATGTAAAATAACAAAATCAATTATGAATCAACATGATCTTTAAAAGTGGTTTCCAATTAGTATGAGTTAAAAAAATGTGCGTTACTTACGGTTTGTTTGCAAATACAAAAAAAAATACAAAACTATACAGTGATGATTTTTTAAATTACTGTATTACATTGCAGAACTGTTTTAGAACATAGAAATATTTTTGTACTAGTTTTAAATACACGTATAGACCATTGTATTTATTTGTGAGTTTCTTTGCAACTACCTTGTTTTTAAAACAATGTATTTGTATGTTTAACAAACCTATTAGTGTAACTTACTGGCAATAAAAAGGAAAAACTAATTAACACTTTTGAACTCATACTTAGAAACCATTGGTCTTTAATTCTTTTAATGTTTTAAAAATAGCAATGGAATTATCTAAAGCTATAAGCAAGATAAAATATTAATAGTAAAAACAGTTTAATATAGAATATGATTAATATTTGACTCAGAAATTCAGAGTTTTTAATAGTTAAATAGAATTAACATCATAAAAACTAATAATATTTTTATATCGTTTAATACAGTGTCAATCAATTACTAAGAGTTCAAAAGTGTTAGTTATCTTTTTTACTGTTTATAAACAAATACAAAACAATATATTTGCAAACACTCGTCTGGCCTATCTCAGGCCTATTCAGTTAGAATGTTTTTGTATGTTTAATAAACCGTAAAAAAGTTAACTAACACTTTTGAACTCTTAATAATTGCCTGGTACTGGTTTAATATATATATATATATTGTTTACTGCATAATATCAATAAAATTTGATAAATTTCATACCATTTATTAAATATCATATTCTTTATTTTGTTATTATTTCTTATTTTTATATACATAATTAATAATAGTTCAATTAAATTGTTAAGAAAATTGTATTCATTAGGATATAAATCAGAAGTTTTGAAAAAATTAAAAGAATTTAATGGAACAGCAAATTATTTTAGTATTCCACGATAAATTGTTATTTTTGAGGGGAAAGATAAAAAATCAAAATTAAAGGTATTTTATTATTTGTATATAAAATAATTTTAAAAATTATATACACTCTATATTGTTATCAGCAGATACTTGGTGCATTTACCTGCTCTTATAGAATACCTATTTAACTAAGAAATAAATTTAATCTTGTGCATTCAAATATCAAATTATAAAATAGAGATAAAGAAATGTAATTGAAAGCGGTTTGGAATCACATTATAACAAAACACACATTACCCTATTCGACATTACCGTATTTGACATTATCATATATTTGTCGTTTCCGTATTTAGTATTAAGATTTTTAAAGTGTTTTAATTAATTTTCTTTTACTTAGTTTGTTTTACATTTTAATTTTTGTTTTGTAATTTCTCATAACACACCAAATAACAACTAAAACCCTTATTTCTTGAGAGTATAATTTATCAGTTTAATCAGTTCAAACCTGGAAAAAACTAATAGGCGCGGCAAAAGTTGAGAGTAGCATAGAAAATATATAAAAAATGTGTCAATTATAAAGAACAAAAGTTTTAATAAATTTATAATTTTTGTAATTAAAAATTAAATATCATTCAATATTTTATTTTAAAAACATTTAATAGACACAAAACAAATATCAAATAAATAAACATTAATACTAACTGGCAATTCAATCACACCTGCGATAAGGTAAACACATTCCACATGTTGTGGTAAAATAAGCGTTAAATTTTTGTTAAATTTATATAATAAATTATTAAATAAAATTTATTTTAACAAAATTAGTTAACTGTATTTAAGATTTAATACTCCCGACTTTTGCCACGCATAGCATTTTTACCACTTTTGAAGGGTTATATTAACAGACATGTCGGCTTTATGTGTTAAGCCAAGGCTAGCACCAAATACTAATGTGATATCAACCGAATGTTAGATTAGTTTAAAACAGCAGATTAGAAGCAATACTATTGGTTAGCACTAACACAGACAATAAAATAGGAAATGTTTTTTTGATGTCACATGTAAAAAACATTCGTGTATAATATACACTGTATATTAATAAGTACTGTATATGCAATAATTTCGCTATTTCGTATAATACGTTTGTGTCTTTTAGAGTATTATTTTAATATAACTAAAAACATAATTTACAGACAAAAGAAATTAACATAGTTATTTTTGTATTAAATGGTAAACATTTTGTTTATAAATTATAATTTATAAAGAAATATTTTACCACTATGTAAAAACATTACCAACAAAAAATTCTTTAACGCCCAAAATTTTGGCTAAAACCAATATATTTTGGCTTTAATTGCTTTCAAAAACAGTAATTAACTTTCTCAAAGTCGTGAACGATAAACCTGGACTCATAGTTCGCTCAAATTAAAATTAAAACTGTTAATGATACATAGGTAATGTACTTTGCTAATTAATAAAATTATATAAATTAACTGATATAATATTAAGTCAAATTTACTCCTTAATGGGGCGACTAATCAATTACTTAAATATCGCTGAGGGCTTCACATTGATTCAAAACTAAGTTTTTATGAATTGAAATAAAATTATAAATATACAGTATAACATAATGGAAAAATAACTAATTAGCGAAAATATTAATATAATTTGTTAGCATAGATATAAAATAGATTACAAACATAAATATTTGTTAATAATAATATATAATATTAATATTTCAACTTTTAATTAAATATTTTATAAATTGCCTGAATTCAAAAACAAGTTATGCGAATGTAGTTGTAGTGACAATTACTTTACGGATATTAGTCGGCTAATTGAGCCAATATGTAATTAATTATACTAATCATAATAATAAATTTTTGTTATTAAATAAAATATTTTCAAAATTGTTTTTATGAGGTTTTTATTTTTATAGCCAAAATTAGAAAATTTTTGACAAATTGGTATTAAATTTGGTATAAAATCAGTTAAATTAATTAAATTTAGATATCTTACGCCATATATTAGCTTTTAGACCATTGTTTGAAAACTGCCCACTCTGGTTTATTCTTGAATCGGCTCAACGTTTGAAACTCTGGTTAAGTAATATGAAAACAAATTAAGACAAAATATTTTTAATTAAAAAATTTTAATAACATAATTTTAAATATGGTAATGTCAAATACGCTAATGCAACATTAAAAATTTTAATTAAAAATTGTTTGTCTTAATTGTTTATATATTTTGTTCCAGTATCAATTTTAGTTTACTTTTTAATACATTTTCGAAGAAAAAATGTATATATAAATTTGATCTGAATTTCAAATAAATTTCAATTTTTATATCTTTTAATCTAATTAGTTCTCAAAATTATGTATTACTATAACTACAGAAATGGTATAAAACCGATATTTCTTGCAGTGTTTGAAATGATGTCGGGTTTGCGTTCGCCGATTAGTGTCGGTCTTGAAGACCAAACACTGATTCGGATATTAAGCAAAAGATTGATTATTTGTTTCAAAATAATTAGAATTAACAATGACATTTTATTTCCAATGCTCTCTACATATATTCTGTTTGTAATTTATTAAAGATTTTAATATTTGAAATTCCACATTATATTAAATATATTAGTATTTTATTATTTTACAAATATATTTTTATATCAATTTAATTATTTCTATTTTATGTGAAATATTTAAAACACAAAATAAAATTAATTAATAATTCAATAGAAAACACAAAATTATTTATTAATATTTCCAAAACATTTACTCTTTGGATGCAATATATCGGAGAGAATGAATTATAACTAAAGAAGATATTTCCTAAATTACCAATTGATATAAATTTGAATTGAATTATTATTATCTTGGTAAATCTTGATAGAAATTATTTGATAATCGAATTTTTATTAAACATGCGCAAAATAGTCTTTAAACAAACCAAAAATGAGTAAGTTCAATTTTAATGTTATAAAATGAGTATTTATAATATACAGTAATAAAAAATAAACTTTGTAAATTATCAATACGGTAAATAAATGTCATAATAAAATATATTTCAGTATTTAGTCTTTATCTCTTAATACATATCTTAGAAATAGGAAAAATATTTAATTTCAGATTAAAATAAATTTATATTTCAAACTCTTATTTTGATAAAAACTGGTTAATATTATCCGCAATTTTATCAAATGTTTTCGAGACTTCATTATCGGCAAGATTTCCATCAATTCTCTCGAAGTTTAGCTTTCCTTCCAAACCCTATTTAATAAATTATATAATTAACAAAAATATACAATAAATAAACTTGATATAATTGTTTTAAAAGCCATTATCTACTAAATATTTAACAATTAATAAATGTTAGTAAAATTTAAAAACAAATAATAAATTATTTTGATTGTACTTTTAAAAATAAATTTCAAAAATGTTGAAAAAATAATATAAATACCTTTTCCGGCAGAAAGTAAGCGTTTTTAATCTTTTCCAACTCATCTAATCCGGAGATATCACTTGCTTTGCAATAATGAGTCGGTTTAATGATAAGCAGTTTTCCATTCATTTCCAAATACTTTCTTCCGATATTCACTTTAAAATTATCGAATTTA
>JAQFXP010002792.1:0-14087 GCA_034693685.1 Belba bartosi | reverse complement strand
GCAAGAAAACATTGATTTTCGCTCTAATTTTTCTGCCGGAAGTATTTTTGGCCTGGAGTGCGGCTTTTTATACTACTAACATGTTATGATTCCTTATTTAATTATCTAAAAACAAATTAATTTTTTTGATTCTCTGTTCAAATAAAAAAGTTATTCAAAAAAACTTCAGTTTCTTCAATTCTGACGCAAACCTTAACATATATGTAATTTTTAATTTACAAAACGAATGAACATTTACTTTGAAATTTGTTTGAGTTATTTAAACCAATTAATACAATTAAACTTTTTGAATTTTTTGAGATGTTTGGTCTATACTGTTTTGGCCAACCCTGCAATTAATATGCTTGCTGGAATTATAATGTACTTGAAGAGAGGCTCATATTTGTACCTGAAACACGTCAATATGATGTAATAATGGGCGGGATTCCACTCTATCATATTAAATAATCAAATAAAACAAATACAGTATAATAGAACTATGATAAAATAATACAATTAAATGGTGAAAGGCATTATAACCAGGCATTGTGAATAGAAAATCAGGCAAAAATCCCCCTATTTTGAAAATTCGCATTTATTCACCCGCCCCCTAGCATTTGGTCCGCGAGAAGGTACCCTCCCCGCCTTTTTGGAATTTTCTCAAAATTAGGTAATTTTCTCTAAATTGGTGCTAAATCCGGTTTAAATCCAGTTAATTTAGGCAAAATTTTAGCATAAATAAATAGGGGTTTTAAGTGTTTTTGGAAAAATCCCCCATAAACCCCCTATAGGGTTTTGGTCAAAATTTTGGAAAAAATCCCTTCCTTGATCCCCCTGAATCGGCCGACCTTCTCATTCTCTGATTGCAACATTGATTCTCAAAACAAATTTTAATATAAAGGACATTCTTTTGCGACAAAACTTGGAATCAAAATATTAGAAAAAAATTTACAAATTTTACTGGATACATAAAAATAATATCAAAAACAATTAAAGTTTAACAAAGTTATTTATAAAATTTCTTTATTAATTGTTATTAGGGAAATGTTTTACATTATTTTTATTTATTCGTTTATTTTTTTCTGTTGTTTTGATTATAAGTTTTGTCGCAAACGATATGTCCTTTATATTGAAATTTGTTTTGAAAGCTAAAGTTGTAATGTTTTTCACGACTCAATTACTGAACAATCACTTTCACTGTTAAAATAGTCTTTAATCTTGACTCATTGTCGTCTCAGTGCTGTAACAGTATGTAGTCGGGCAGTACTCCAGATCCGGGAGTGACCCCCTTGGCTGTCTTGCGGAGGCGTTTGGCAAGACGTCAGGTGGGTGGTGGCACCCGGGTATGGCCGAGTTAGCGGTTCGTAATGTTCGGGAGCGGGACTCGACCGAACAAACACAAACAAAACAACTCACACGACAGTCAGGACTGACACCACTGGTTTACCGTAGCCCGAAACCAGAACCGGCACTAAGAACTCGGGTGTGAACCGAGTTCTCACACAATTAAAGTAAACATAAAACAAACTTAAAATTGAAATTAAAAATGTTTTATTTAAACGTTAAACGAATACAATATAAAAATGAGTTCTATCGGCTTTGAAACCCAAAACCTAACTCTGAGTTCTGTTGGCATCGAAGCCCAAAACCAAACTGCCTTGAATTATACATATTTTTCTATTATAATCAAAAAATTAATCAAAAGTTTATATTTTGGTTCCGGTTAACTCAAAAACTAGTCATTTAGGTGCAGTGATAAGGTCATCCTTATTACTGCCCTTCACTTTTCTCAACTCCTTATTGCTTATTTATTGCGTTAATCGAAACCAAAGAGTCAAAAATGAGTTTAAAATAATTATCAAAATAATATGTAATGAATACAAATACAAATAAAAGTTTACTGATATGAGAGAGATGAGCACGGTAGGTGTGACCCTAACCACTACTACAAGTATAACCAAATGTGGCAAAAACAATATATTAATATCTGCAATGTCCTGCAAGATCAGCCTTAGGACAATGCAGATACAATGTTTTTGAATGTTTAGTAAACAATTAAAATGCTAATCATTAGCTGTGTTGCTCACGGATGCCTGCCAGATGCCTTTCTCACGTGTTACAGCCAACATAATATATGGTAGTTTAGCGTTAGAAATAAATTATTCAAATAAGTTGTGACAATTTAACATGAAAGGAGATTAGTAAAGACAGTCTCGAGATTGTTTAATTAAATTATTAAATTGATTAAACTCAAATTGATTCATATTTCAAAGTTTAAGTATTGCAAGATTAAGTTTACAGTATAATAATAAAGTTAAAGTTTTTAAAACTTTAATTTTAGTTAAGTTAAGATAGTGCCGGGGGTTTAACTGAGAGGATAAAGTTATTTTGCACTGAAAACCAAAACTTCTAATTATATTATATATTAAAATTTGGTTTAGATTTTTAGTATGATATAAAAAATCGCGAATGATTCAAGTAATTGGAGTGATTATGGATTTAATATAAAGTGATATTATTTTTAAAGTAAACAACACATTATATATGTAAATACACATAAGCAAGATATATTCTGAATACGAAAATTATGCTTTCCTATTTAACATAAATTTTTTAAATTGGGCAACGCTGATCATTAGTAATCAACTCTTTTAAACTATGAGATGTGGCCACCTGTGGATATAACTTAATAGTTACTTTGTGTTGCAAGTACTGTACTTATGTCTTTACAATATACCAGTACCTGTTACCTACATTAATGTGCGTTTAGTTTATCTGGTTTATTGTTGCCCTTATTTACAGATTATTCAATTTACAAAATAATAATAATAATTTATCAATTAGAAAAACAGCCAAACTACAATAATCGCTGCTTTTATGACCTCTTCCTGCCCACCCTTTCCGTGAAATTCTTATACCATTTCAATACTTTTCTCGCATTTTTTTCATTGTCAAATTTTGTTTCTAAAAATATATAATTAATTAATCACTTAACTAATTAATAAATTAATTCATTAAATATTTTTTATAATGATTTGAAGTTTTAGTAAAATTTTCGATAAAATTAATCTAAACTTTAATTGATAGTAATGTTGAGTTGTTTCGAAACACGTAATGACTTATCATTTGCCAATAAATCCAAGAATCAAGCTTGATAAGTGATCTAGTAATAAGGCGTAAAACTCGAATTTAGTCTGCAACTATTTTTTTTATTCAATAGAGTTTGTAATAACTAATTAATAATTAGTTAGTTATAAAATATACTTAATTTTTCAAAAATAAATGAAATATTTATCGAAGATTTTATTCAATTCGAAAATAGTGTTTAAATTAATTTTTTAGATAATCAACAATAATAATAATTTAATGATAACTAACAGTAATTTTGTTTATAACTGTATTTAATGTAAAAGATTGTTTGACAACAAATATTTCTTTCTTTGAAAGAGATGGAATTATAAATGATAATAAGTTATAATATATTCTTATTTTCAAATCAATATCTCTATAATTAATAAGATTTTCATTATTTCCTTTTTATAAGATATTTATTCAGAAAAAGATAAATATTTTTGAAAAATGTTTGAATATTTTAAATCATTTAACAATCATTACTAAAAAAAGTAAAATATTTAAAAATAAAATAATTATGCGAATTAACTTAACATGTAAATAAACTTGTTGTCTCATTAAACAAATAGACTTTTAAATAGCATAACAAAACTTAAAGCTCGCATTAAAACTAATGTTATATTAATATTAATTAATGTACAATATATACAACTAATAAGTATTTAATGCAAAACCAAAGACATATTTAGAATTTTTCTAAACTTAAGTGCAATAAAACTGCACAACAAATGGCACATAAAATCTTGTTACTTCGGAAAGAATTGTGATATAAATATAAATTTAATTATTATATTCTTATATTTGACTAAAGTGTTGCGATCTTATTGTCCATTTATTCGAGTAAATCTCTTAATTTGTTTGACTCATCTCTTGACTAGTTTTGGGATTAATTCTAATTTTTAATATAAAATAAGAAAGTAAAACTAAACTTGTAAAAATTAAATATAACTAATTGTGATTAAGGCTTAAGGAGTTGATCCGCTAATTATCCGGATAAGAGCTCCTTATAATCAAATAATTTTAATTTAACTATAATTAGTAGTAATAATTCACTACTACTGTAGTAATGGCAGTGGTTTTGGTGCTAATATGAAAAAAGATGCAATAATTATAGCTTTAGATATAATTTGACTGTTGTTTGAAAAATTCTAACCAATTAGTGGAAATTTAAACTTAATTATTATGTGATTTTCGGAGTATTTTGTATCATAACTGTAGGTCCAATGAATGTCGAAGTGGTGTCTGTCTGTGGTATGTGTGGTGTGGTGTGTGTGGTATGTGTGTGCTATGAGTATTGCCTAATAGGGCAAACTTGGAGAGAACATGCAGTCAATCTGAGGAGGGGTGGCGATGGAGTGTCCAAGCTTCAAGCAGAATATCCTCTGCAGTCCATTGATGGAAAGTGTGCGCAAATCAGGCAATTTGGCCAAAATGCGTGAGAAATAGTGCGGCTTTTTCTGTGCTTCGCTGTTGTAAGTGACGTGATCTTTAAGAGAGTTGATTATCTTCATCTGCAATTGTTCCACTTTGTGGCTTTCCTTTAAACCATGCCTCTCTACAATACATCAATCCATACATCAATACATACATCAATACAATACAACATTAGTTATTCAGTTTATTAGTTCACCAGAACAGTGAGAGTGGGAGTGGGAGGGAGGGGGGAGAGAGAGAGAGAGAGCAGGAGAGAGAGAGAGCAGGAGAGAGAGAGAGAGAGAGCAGGAGAGAGAGAGCAGGAGAGAGAGAGAGAGAGAGAGCAGGAGAGAGAGAGAGAGAGAATGAGCGAGAGAGAGAGAATGAGAGCTAGATTGAGCTCATGAGCCGAAGTATGCGTATCTGATTCGGAACGCAATTCAAGGCTAATGCCAAACATGACTGCGAACTGCGAACCGATACAAGTTTTAGGGGTAAGGGATCACACATTAGCCCTACGATGTTTGATGGCATGAATATAATAAGCAATAAAACAACATATTTTTCGAATATGAAGGATGTTTTTAAAGCTATTGTAATGTTAAACACTGTACTAATTCTATTCTAAAATACAGACTTTGCTATTAAAGTGTTTTACTAAAACGCATTAAAGCATTTGTTCAGTTTTAGCACTTCTTTATTTTTGGTTCTAGCTAATTCTTCCAACCGACAGACTCTCGAGTTTAATGTTGTTTTACTGCAATTATTAATAGGTTTGCTCGCAAATTATGCATGCAAACTTTCAAAATCAATCCAATGACGTCCAGATTTAGCAATTTATTCAACGCTTAAGTTATTTATTTATTTTATTTATAACTTTTTTAGATTTAATGAATAACTAAAAAATATTCAAAAATCAATTTAAAATTTTTTACAAGTGACTAGAGTTGAAATTTAGCTTAAATTTAAAATAAAAATTTAGACTAAAATATAAAAATTTAGGTTAAGTTTTAAAAATTTCAAAATTAATAATTTTTAAAATATGCATAATTATATTTGATATTTGCGTTCAGAATACTTTAATTATTCTTTAAAAATTTTGAATCATATAAAGTTAACATTAAATTTAAACGCTTACAAAATTTAACAACTTGCAACCCTATGAGTGACACATAAATAATAAAATAATATTTTAAATCACACGTTCTTTAAATTATAAAATTCCTAACAAATACCTAAATGTTAAAAATCTAATAAATCGATTTATTGTGGATTAGAAATTATTAACAATGGTTTGAAAGTATTAAACTTTTTTAAATTGTAAGTTTGAAAAATTCAGAGATAAAATGCAAAGGCAATGGCCTTATCTGTCAACTAGTTGTCTAACTTATAATAAAGTCCTTCCCATCTCTCATGTAATAGAGTTAACGTTCCTAAACAGCGGAAACACATAATTGCATTTTATATAACATTTATTTCAAATAGCATTCACTATATTCGGACATTTTTTGGTCATTTTCATTCAACAGTTCAACAAAACTTTATACAGTATTTATATTATAAGAATTGAGAAAATTTTGACAAAAATGGTTTTATATTAATAAAATGCATTTGTTTGAATTTACTTAAATATAATACAATTCTTATAAAGTATTTAGATTTCAATTTATTGCTTATTGTTTAATTAAACTTTAGATTTGTCTTTAATTGTACATGCTAATTTTTTAATTAAGAAATTGAACATAAAATATAAATTATAATTAAATAAATTCAAACAATTCTCATCCATTGATTACCGGATATGAGAATTAAAGTCAATTAAGTTGGCTCTAATCGGGTCGGAGTCAGTGCCAACGATATAATACATAATTAAGTCTTCATTGACTTCACATGAAATTTAAAATGCTGTATATATTGTATATCCAGTGTATATATATTGACGTAATTTTCAATGTTTTTATCGCAAACCAAATAATAAATATAAAGTTATCTTAAAAAGCAAATAAAGTGAATGAAGTGAATGACTTGAAATCGTATTGTCAGGGCTGTAGTGGAGAAGTGGTGCCGAAGTAGTGCCGAATCTTCTTTGAGCCATCATTGTTACGGTGACAATGAAAGTGAAAAATTATATTGAGGTCAAAGTGCAAGTTCTCGGGTGAGCACACATTTTAGCTCAAAATTCTTATGTATAGCGGGTAGGGATGTGCTGGGCCTGTGGTGGGGATGTGCTGGGATGTGGTGGATGTGAGGAATGCAATACACTATATATATTATATACATATATACACTATACGTTGCACTAGTGGTGCCATTGAGTGCCTTTGACCCCTTTTACATGCATTGGGTGTTACCGTTGCTAAATGTGAGAAATATATAAGCGTTTCACAGTTGCCATTATATTGGATTGCACGCCTGCCAGTGCTGCCAGCCCTGCCATCCTGCCTGGCCTCCACTGCCAGGCCTTATTATAAGCCATAATATTGATATATCTTCTTCTCTACAAATTTCAAACTTTTCACTTATATAAGTAAAAACAACAATTGACTCAATCTTTTCCTTAATATTAATATTATATTTATATATAAATAATTTATTAGAGAAACTGCATTCAAGACATTAAAGACATTTGTCATTAACATTAGTTGAGTCACTCTCTGCTCTCCTATTGTTTTGTGTGATTAACATTAGCGTTCACTCACTAGGAATGCCATAATAACTATCGGCAAAACAATTGCATTGCCAGCCCTTGCCGGCCTCTCTCAGTCCTATCTCTAAGTGGCATAAATGCGAAGAGAGAGTCGAAGAGAGTCTCTGAGAAAATAAATGAAGTAAATGAGCCATAATTAAAGACATTAGAAGGAAGAGCAGACCTTTTGGAGGGTCAATGAGTTGATGAGATTCATGTCATTCGAGTCACTCTAATATCTAATATCACGCTATATGTCATAAAACTTGTCTAACATATCATATCTCTTATTCTTTTTCTCCTTTCTATCCAACGTCTTCAACAGCACTATTGTGGGGGTGAGACAGCCTGAGAGCACAGGGAGGGCTGGCAGGGTTTGCAGAGCGGGCCATAGCGCAGAACTACATTTGAAGAGAAAGAGAGGCAGAAATAGATAAAGAAATGAAGTATAAAAAGCATTGAAAGCATCGAAGGAATGGAAGGCATTGAAGGCATTGAAGGGCAAATATAGTGGGTTTAAGGGCAATGCCATACGTGTGCCATCAGTGCCATCAGTGCCATCAATGCATTCGTTCACATATGTCTTCACATTTCTTCACTTTAATGCCATTAATGCCTACATTGGGAGCAGATCTGCTGCACCCAGACCCATACTCATATCCATACCCATAACCAAACCAACAGTGCCAACATTGCCAACATTGCCAATAGAACCAACAGAACCAACACTTGAGAAAACAGAAATCTAATATTGATGCGCAAAAAATTATTCGGCAAAAAATAAACTGAAAATATTCTCATATAAAATCTTTTTTCACTTAAGTTTAAATTTCTGACTCAAGCTTTTCTCATCGCATCCTATGCTTTGAAAGTCTTAAAAAGTTTATACTTTTGCTCTGTTATGGTCTATACATATATTATTTCAGCCATAATATTATATAAGCCATCGACTGCTCAGCATATACTCTATGATTGTGTAGAGATTCACAGTCTATGTAGTCTATGTTGGATCCATTTCCATCATTAGAAGTCAAGTCACGCCCATTCCTTCATACATGACCTCATCTAATGTGATGGACTGGCAATGCATATGAGTTGAGCTTAGGTTTAGGTTGAGTTTGGCGTAGAAATTGAATTCAAACCGAATTAGGCTTTTATCGCATAATATATACGACAGCAAAACCATACAAACCTTCCAAAGCCAACTTTCCTTCACTTTTATACCTCTATCGATGTCATCTTCAGCTAATTTTATGGTTATAGTCGGCATGTTTTGGTCACTTTTATCACTTTTTGTTTCAATTTTCTAATAATAAATTTTTATGAAAATTCATATTTTACCAAATATTAATTCAACTATTTTTTTTATTAAATTGAAATTGATTTAAATTTTTAGTTTAAAACTATTTTTTTAATTGAGTGTTAATAAATTGATTTGAATTTCTAAAAAATAACATATGCTAGATGATAAATTAACATACATACCGCCTACAGTTGCGCTTACCATCTGTAATTATAAAATATTGTTTAATATAAAATTATTTTTAGCTCAATTTAATTGATTAGCAATATGTTTGGTTCAAAAACACTTATCGTTTTCAAAAAAAAATCCAATTGTTATTGTATTTTAAAGATATAATTACTTTTTCTCCAAGTTGATAACCGTAGGGCAAGTATTCTATAAATGATTGCGAGCTCTCTCGCTCTCTCTATATAATGCTTAATATAATTGGCATTTACTCGTTGGGCGAACTCAATAAAGTTTATTATTTTTTAGTGTTAACACAATTGAGAAAATATCAAAAATGATTCACTCGAGTTATGGTTATTATTATTATTTATGAAATATAATCATTGAGTCCTATTAGCAATCATTAAAGAGTTGAACCAATCATACAATCATTGTTCGACTATAGCATTGTTTATCCGAACAAAACACGAATTTATCGACTCTTTCCCTGACCTCTCGTCTCTACTTCTTTTTCAATTCTCATCTGATCTCAAAAGGAATGAATGTTTTACTCTCTATATAATTGATATTTCGGTTGCTTTGTATTTGTCATACATTTGCCTTTTTTATGCTAAAAGTCTAATTGAAGGCATAAATACTGGATAGGATGAGCAAATGGCAAACAGACAATAGAGTAATCCACCCGAACATTACATTACACTATATTGAGTAACTACGGTATTGACCTTTTCCCGGGTCTTGTGTCTTGGGTGGCAGCAAATACCAAACAAACCAATATATAAACCATTCGAGTGTTTTCCTTCCAAACTCCACAACCACTTCATCTGATTATGTTCTTAAGCTTATAATAAAATTGCAAAAATGTAATTAAGTTCGAAAAAAGGAAAATATATTGAAATATAATATCGAAACTTCACTTCTTTGCCTCTCATCTACAGTTCCCAAATTCAGACTAATCAACAAAAATATTAAATTAGTTATGTCTGAAACAAATCAATTTTTAGCTATTGCTCAGCATTTGCAGTCATTGCAGGTGTTTGTCGTAAACCAAACTCTAAACACATCTGTAAAACATCTGAATTAAAAACATTTTTGTTTGGCGTTTAAAGTAAAAAAATAAAGAATTCAAAACAATGTTTAATTTGTTCTAATTTGTCATTCTTTCATAATTTAAATGATTAATGATTTTGAGATTATGTTCAAAATCTTTTCAATGCATATATTGTGATGTTTTCGGGTTTTAATGAGATTTTTCAATTTAACAGAGTTTTCGATGCATTTAAAGTCAAATCTTTGCTAATCAAGACAATTGTGTTAATAGTAAGGGTTAATGGTGTCTTGTTTAATAAATACCGCCTAGTTTAAAAAACTGATAAATTCCTTTTTTGGTTTCTATAGTCAGAAATGAGAGAAGAATCGAGAAATTAAATGAGCTTACAATAAATATTTAACCTGTATATTTATAAATTTTATATATAATTAAAATATTAAAAGTAAACATATATAAAAAAGTTAAAATAGTTAAAAGTTTTATTAAGTAAACATATATAAAAAATTTATTGTTTTATAAAAAATTATTAGCACAAGTTTAATAAGTTTAATTGTTTAAAAATATAGCTTTAAATTTTCAATTTTAATAATTGATTAGATACAAATTTAATGCAAGCTTCAACATAATTAAACAGTTTAAAAATTAATTACAACTACAAAATTAAACCTGAGTTAGCCAAAATCGGCCTAGGCAGGGAGGTTTAGCTAGGTGCAAAATGGCTGTCTTTTCAAAGCTTAAGGGAGAGATTATATTTTGGCTATAAAATAAAATTGTCTAATTTTTAATTAAACCAAACTATTTTAAAATTAATATATTATATATTTTAAAACAAATTTAGATGAAAAAGAAAATAATTAGAATTAAACTCATAAAAATTTTAGAAATAAAAAATTGCTTCAGAATTAATATACATTAAAAATAATTAACTAGTCAATTAATCTAATTATTAACTAATCTAAGATAAGAAAAAGATTGAGCAAAACACAAACAAGTTAAAAATTTAATATTAATTAAAATAAAATTTTAAAAAATAGTTTAATTAAAAAAAATCTCATTAATTTAAACAAATATTAAAACAGTAATCAAACTTAGATCTTATTTAAACAATTCTAACCAAAAAGATAAAACTTAATACTTTGATTAAAACAAAATTATGTAATAATAAAATAATTAGTACTAAAAAACAATACTTTCTTCACTAATGAGTTGTGCGATACTTGAAATATATTTTGTTTGATATCACATATAAATCATTTGACTTAAGACATGAATGTTGTGAACAACTTATATTCGAGTGGTTTATGTAATAACAGTTATATTCATGATATCATCGTTTCAGCTATTTTTAGAAATAAAAATACATTAAATTTGATATATTAGAGCACTTTTCAAAACATAAAATAAATTAATTATAAATTTAAAAAATATATAAATTAAAAAAAAAGAAAACCAGGAAAATATATTGACGTATAAATTTACAAATGTCAATTTTAATTTGTAAATTAGTTTTAAAATAATTAAGGCTCTTAATTTAAGAGTATTTTAAAATGGAATTTTGTTGTTGTAGCCATAAACTTAACATTCAACACTTAAGATTAACTAAGTTAATATTTTTGCCCTCAGTCAATAATTTTTCTAATTAAAAAAATTATTTATTGATATTAATTAGCTTTATTATTTTTAGAAATTTTATTCTTGTTTACGTTTTATATTAATACTAAAAAAAATAATTTTTGTACAAAAAGCAAAAATTTCAATATATATTTCGAATAACAATTTTTGATATTTTTGTTTACTTTGAATTGCAGTTTTGTATTCATCAAAAATAATTTGACTAAAGGTTGAAAACTAAAGTCTAAAACAGAAATTATTTTCTTTTGCTTTTTGCTCTATGTTTTGAACGTAAGAATTCTAAAGCAAACTATAAAATAGAGACCAATTTCATGGGATTTCCTGTCATTAGGTTTTCATCTTTCATACATTATATCAATTGACCCGAAAAATGCTGATTTGAGTCGACTTTTGAATTTGATTCAAATGCCAACACAGGAAACAAAATTCAAACACTTGTTTCAAATATATTTCGACAAAACTCTCTGATATTGCCATAAGTTTTCTTATATTAAGCATTCGTTCAATTGTTTAAACAAATAATTTGCTGAATAATCAATGTTTTAGTTAATCAATACATTTTAGGCAAACAATACATTACAAAGACTTAGAAACCACATGAATTCTAAAATTATACAAAAATGTCCTTGGGGTATTTAAACTAAACTCTAAGCGTTTGTTTAATGCACTTTTTAATGTGCATTTCTAATGATTTAAATTTAAAAGTTAAACAATAATAATTTTTCTGACTTGTCTCCATTTAAATAGTTATTGATAAAGGTTTCATTTAACATTGCTGTGTCACATATATCACAGAGGTAACCAAGTTCAAATTGTAAAATGGCCGATTTTGAACAGATATATGAGGTATATGACATAGTAAGTTTTTAAGAAATATAAATAAAAGTTAGACATTAAAAGTTTTTTTTAAACTGTACAATATTGTACATTTACAATATATATTTAAATAATTTTTTCATTAAAAAATCTTTTAATAAAATTTATTTTATATAAACTCTAAAATGTTTTTAAAAAATTTGATAGATTGCTTGATTAATTCTTACAAAACAGTTTTTATTTGAATTTTATTTTTAAAAATAAATAAAAACTAAAAATTTTAATTTAATAATAAATTACTCGTGCTTGTTCAAATTTGAGCAAGGTTGAAAAAATACTAATGTAAAAAATATTTAAAAAAAACAAAACTATATTTTAAATTACAGTCTATCCCAGATATAGTGAACAGCTCGGTTCCGTAAAATTTGTTTACTATATGCGGGATTCATTATAAACCAAAAAAATTCTATACATAATTAAACTTGGTTCTCAGCAAATAATTTACTATAAGCGGGTATTCACAATAAGCTGATTCACACTAAGCGGGATAGACTGTATATTGAAAATAAAAATTGAGTTGATATATTTAATTATGTTAAATATCTGTTTAATCTAAGACAACTTAAACTAAATATTTAGATGTTAAATAAAACAATGTTTTTTAAAATAAAAATTATCGATTTTCTGTTTGCGCATACGCAACTTTAAAAAAAATTTACGCTAGCTTAATATATAAATTGATGAAAACATTAATCTTATTTATAAATTAAAACATTTCAAATTAAATTTGATTATTTAGCTTGCAGGGTTAACAAAATAAAAACATAACTTTATTATTAATGTATTTGAAAAAAATCATTATAACTAATTTCAGCATTCTCTATTTCAAAATTAATCTTTTTAACAATCAATAATTTTTACAATTTATTTAATGCAAATTAATTCAAAATTAAATTTTAATCTGATTTTAAAGTATTGTCATTAAATCATTAAAAACAAAATAGAAAAGATTTTGTAATAAAACTTTTGGAATGTTTGACTAAAATTTAATTAGAGTGAAATAAATTAGTAGAAAATACATTATATTTTGAGAAAAAAAAGAAAAAAGAGCTAATCGTGTTTAGACATGACATGACATAACACGAGAACTCATTTGCAATTAATTTTATTCAAATTCATGAATATAAACCTCTTTAATGTGTTTTTGCTTTTTGATTATTTGATGAATTATTTTAATTTAAAAACAAAAAAAAACTATTCTTAAGACTTAGATTCTAATCAGTGAATAAAGGATTGGATTTTTCTTTATTTTTTAGATTGAAATTTAAATTTAATTCTTTAATTTATTGAAGAGAATCCCATCGTTCATATTATTAGTCAGAATCATGTGAACATAATTATAGTTAAAAAATAATATAATTTAAATAATAAAAACCCGGCAAACATGCTATTTGTTATATTGAATTAAAGATATTTTATATACAAAAAAAATAAAACAAAATAAAAAACAACAAAAACTTAGTTTAAAAATAATAAGAACTGAATTCATAACTTTGCAAAAGTATATCAAATTCTTGAATGTTTGCTTGAAGTGAAGACAAGTACATTTAATAAAAATTGACTTGGTAAAAAACAAATAACAATTCAATTGTAAACTGGCGAATCAAGGCTGCGACTTGAGCCAACTCCAACTCAAAGTCGAGCTTTCTCTCTCTCTCTCTCCTGCTCTCTCTCTCTCTCCTGCTCTCTCTCTCTCTTGCTCTCTCTCTCCTGCGCTCTCTCTCTCTCCTGCTCTCTCTCTCTCTCTCCTGCTCTCTCTCTCCTGCTCTCTCTCTCTCCTGCGCTCTCTCTCTCCTGCGCTCTCTCTCTCTCCTGCTCTCTCTCTCTCTTGCTCTCTCTCTCTCCTG
>JAQFXP010002791.1:0-14088 GCA_034693685.1 Belba bartosi | reverse complement strand
TAACTGGATTTAAACCGGATTTAGCACCAATTTAGGGAAAATTTTCTAATTTTGGGCAAAAAACCAAAAAAATTTGCTGGCCGCCTTCGGCGGCCGGCAAAAAGGCGAGGGGGGGGTACCTTTTTGCGGACCAAATGCTAGGGGGGGGGATAAATGTCAATTTTCAAAATCAGGGGGGGAAGGTTTTGCCTGATCCCCCCCTTTACAATCCCTGATTTTTATTAAATCAATATATTTTTAATTAAATAATATAAATAAAACATTATAATATCAACAACAAAATTTTATGTTAATAAGATAAATAAATAAAAATTAATTATTTGCAAAAATCATTTTAGCTGCTTAAAATATATCTAATATTTTTAATAAAATTAAAAAAATTATTTAATAAATTAAATGAAAAGGTAATAAAACAAGATTTTTAAAAATTTAATTAAATCATTTGAATGTGTTATTGTTAAAATTTTATAATCCATATTAAATAGAATTATTTAATTTTCAGTTTATGGGAAAATATAAATAATAAATAAATAACTAACAAGGAATGTAACGGTAAGCCCCACCCCTATTACCAAAATATTTTGGAATATAAAAATAAATAATATGTATTACTAACTAATTATAATTACAGGTTTTAAACTTTTAAAACTTTGGTTACTTATATAAAATAAAGCAAAACAAGTATTTTTTAAGTTACAAATATTTTGGCATTGTTTTCTAATTTAAATTTGGTGATGCAAAAACAATACCAGAAAAATTTGCAACTTAAGTTAAGTTTTGTTTTATTTTAATTAATAAACAATGTTTTATAAGTTTAAAATTTGTGATTATAATTTTTCAATATGTAAAAATCACATTAACTTTAATTGATTTCAATCACAATTGCAATACATATAGTGAATAATTATTTTTTAAAAATTCCAATAAAATTTTTGTTTATTATTTTATGCAAAATTTTTTTTATACATGTTATTCATGTTTAAAGTTCTTTTAAATCTTAAAAATTTTTAGTAATAGAGGTGGGGCTTACCGTTACTCCCCTTGTAAGAAGGAAACTCAACTTGTTTATAAAACTAAATTTATGCCTAACAAAAAAAACCTGTTAATATTAATGTCTGCTTTTTTACTTGTAATTTATAATAGAATATAATACACTCCATCCCGCTTATAACAAACCCACTTACAAAGAATACCCGCTTATAACAAACAGAAATTAACGAACGAAATAGCAACATACATTAAGTTATAATCGTATATAACGAATCCCGGTTATAACAAACGAATTTGGTTGAACCGAGCCTTTCGTTGTAAATGAGATTGACTGTATTAACAAATAATGAGTGCAAACACTTAAAATAATTTATTATCTTTTAATTGATTAGTATTTATATTAATTGATAAATAAATAAATAAGTGATAAAAATATAAATCAAAACATTAGCTCATTTTTAGAATTATTAGTCTTATTATTAAATAATAATAATAATTTGTTATTACAGTATTTACAGTAATTGCAAAAATGTGGCTAAAAATCAGTTTAGTTTTATATTTAGTTAGTGTTTGCTATTCAACAGAATTGCCAACACTTTACGAGTATTACACAAACGGAGGAATCAAAACAGGTTTGGAAGCAAATGGAGATTATTTCCGATTGAATGGCAAATCGATTCATATATTCAGCGGTTCTTTTCATTACTTTCGCGTTCATCAGAACCGATGGAAAGAGACGTTACTTAAGTTCAAAGCAGCCGGACTTAACACTGTATTACAATTTACTCCTTGATCATTTCATAATTTAATGATAAAAAATAATGAATAATACATATGAAACACAACTTGCATATTTCAAACTTTATTTAACATAATAATAATAATAATAATAATAAAACTTTAGGTTCAACTCTACTCGCCGTGGAATCTACACGAGGAGACTCCGGGGCAGTTTGACTTTGAGACTGGCATGTTGAATTTAACACAATTTCTAACATTGATTAAAGAGCAGGACATGTTTGCCATTTTGAGGCCCGGGCCGTATATATGCGCCGAATGGGAATTGGGAGGATTTCCCGCTTGGCTGCTGAGAGACCCGAATATGAAATTGCGGTCCAATTATAAACCATATTTGGAATCAGTGGACAAATACTGGTCTAAACTATTGTCGATTGCAAAGGATTATCAGTTCAGTGCAAACGGCGGACCAATTATTGCGATACAAATTGAGAACGAATTCAGTTCTTTTGGAAATACAGTCACAAATCCAGATGACATGTCGTATATGAAAGCACTCGAAGGTATGGCTCGAAAGTATGGAATTAAAGAACTGTTGTTCACATCTGACCCGTCGGTCACCAGAACTGGCACTTTAGATGGTATATGTTATGCAAATGAATTAATAATAAATTTTTTGCTTGATCAAAAAAATTAATTAACATAAAATAGTGGAAATTTTTAAGAATTAAAAAACTAATAATTAACATGTTACTTTTATCTTATTAAACAATTATTATTTGTATATATTATATAAATTAAATTACTAGATAAATTAGCTTGTTAAAAAATTTAATTTTTTGTTTACAGAATTTCTCGAAACAGTAAACTTCAATATGAATGCAATTATAAACTTGGAAGAGCTGAAAAAATTACAGCCAAACAAACCACTATATGTGGCCGAGTATTGGTCAGGCTGGTTTGATAACTGGAGCGGCAAACACATGAATATGTCCTTGCCCACTTACACACAATTATATTACGACATTTTGTTTACAATGAACTCATCGGTCAATCTCTATATGTTTATCGGCGGAACTAACTTTGGGTTCACAGCGGGCGGGGGCGCCAACTTGGGTCAGCTCGGCATTCATGGCATTGTCACCAGTTATGACTATAACGCACCTTTATCTGAAGCTGGTTAGTTTTTTTATGAATTAATTATTTTTTATTTTGTCTTATTTTTTTATTTTATATTTTAGGCAATTATACCGAAAAGTATTGGAAAACAAAAGAATTGATTGAAAAGTATACAAAAGAACGAAATTTACCGAAACTCAGAATACCTTCGCCTCCAAAACCATTGATGGCCGCCGACTATGGAGTAGTTCCGGTGTCCGAACAGTTGGGTTTAGATCAAGTGCTCAAATATGTTAAATTGGTTGAGTCCGATAGTCCGGTGTTTATGGAGAATCTAAATATTGGCCCCAATTATGGCCAGAATTTTGGTTTTACTCTCTATAGAACTTCAATACCGATTAGTAATGAATTGAATTTTACTAAAGGTTTGAAAAAATAATAAATAATTACAAAAACAAAATTAAAATAATTAATAAACATTAATAAACAAGACTGAATAGTAAGATCTCAATACATTTTCAAGAGTAGATGTGCTAAATCCTTAGTGCTAGATTCTCAAACCGACGCTTTAAACTTTTTATCCTGATGCAAATATTTAAATACCATTAGAAATTTTCGAAATATTGATATTTACCAGTCTATTTCATTTATTAACAATCTATTTTTCAAATGACATTAAATTACAATAAATGCACTCATTTCTGTTATTAACAACTTTATATTCTATGCTCTACCAATTTAAGGTCAATGCACTCATTTCTCTTTATTAACAATCTTATATTTTAACAACAAATGTATTTAAAATAAATAAATAATTTGATATTTAGGTCATATCAATGACATCGGATTTATCTCAATTGATAACAAACTAATTGAAGTGGTATTAAAACACAACGAACCGTACGGTCTGTCCCTTAACGCACAGGCATTCAACAAAAATCTAAGTCAACACACATTAGATATATTGGTTGAGAATACAGGTCGACATAGTTGGGGATCGATGAACAACGAGCGAAAGGGCTTGGAAGAGGACGTACTCATTGATAGTAAAGTACAGAAAAATTGGCAAATCTTTGCGATTGACTTTAATTCGGAAATTGTATCGAAAATCAAATCCGAAAAGTGGTTACCGATTGAGTTGTTCACAAGTCCTGCGCTCTATAGGACTCAACTCGTATTGAGTGCTGAGCCGATGGATACGTATCTGCGTTTGGAGGGCTGGAAGAGCTCAGTTGTGTTTATCAATCAGTTCAATTTAGGCCGGTCTCGAAGTGAAGGCCCGACGCATACCCTATATGTTCCGGCGCCGGTACTCAGGAAAGGCATTAATGAGATTATTATTTTCGAAACGCAAGCGACTGGAAGTAGTATTCAATTCATTGATTATCCAATTCTCGAATAATAATAAAAATTTTATAAAAATAAATCAATAATAATAAACAAGGATTTAAAAATATATAAACTTCTAAAACAGTTTTTTAAATTTAGAATTGCACATACTAAAACAAATTACTAAACATTTAAATTTATAATCAATAAAATATTGATTAAAATTTTTTTTAAATTTTAGATTATGTTTAAAATGTCTTGCTAAATTATTATTGTGAGTTTAATCAATATTTAGATGTACAGCACATACTATGTGCCACATAGCGTGAGTTAATCCATTTCCTAAAGTTAATCATGATAAAAATCAAGTTTATATTATATCAAATTTTATTATTAAGAAATATAATTAAAGTTTATTTTTGTAAAATTAATGATTATTCGATTTAAAAAATAATTTAAAACGTCAACAATGATGCAAGTACACGAATATAAGACACTAATAAAATAAGCTTACGCATAGATATTAATTATAAAATTGTAAACAACTTTATTTATAAGTTTGAGATAAGAATTTTATTTTTAATATTTATTTTATTTTATGCCAGTTATAATCTTGTTTATTACATTAATCTTGATATATTTGTTTATAAATTAAATACATTTGTATTGATTATTTTTAACAAGTAATTTTAGCGATAAACGATATAAATTAATAATTTTTTAAATAAACATGTACAGCTTTAAAAGAAAAACTAAAAATTTAAAACAATTAAAAGTTATTAATGCAATCGATGAAAAAATAGCAATTAATAAATTGACAAATATTTTGAAATGGTATGGACTTTCAGTATCGAATAGTTTGGATGAATATGAGAATAGAATCCGAAGTAAGAAGAGAATAGTATTCGTCAGTTGTCTTAAAATTGCTTTAATTTTGTTTGTCATTCGATTCCTAATCTCTGGTCTAATAAATAATCGATGGATACGTATCCTAACGAGTGATGCCAACTATCTATTGGGGAATCAATCCGTTATATCTATTCTAATATTTTGCGGATCTTTTGACTTGACTTATGTATCGCTTGTAATACAATATCAAGAAATGACATATAGTTTAAAATTAATGAAATTTCTTAATGACTATAAACACAAACGTATTATTCAAATGAATGCTTTGAATACTAGAAGATTGGCTCTTATTATGAATTTAATGACAAAATATATAACTCGAGAGGCATTCGTGGCAATAGTTACCATTACTTCACTGACAATAATTATTCCTTCATTTATCGCTTATTTTGATCCAAACACTGGTTTTACACTAAGAAGTGTAATATTTTGGGCAATAATTAGCATTATAGCTCATTTACAATTATTTGCAATAATTTGCGCTGGATTTGTAATTTGGATTCTTTCGACATTATATCTTAAATATAAATTCAAAGAAATTAATGAAAAAATTGAAATTAGTCTAAAGTTTAAGAATAAATCACTTCTAATGAACGCAATCTCTGAACACAATTGGATTTCAAAACTGACTAATGATTTGAATGAATATTTCAAATATATGTTATTTTGTATCAATTATTTTACTTCAATTCCTATTATGATTATTATTTATTTAATTCACGCAAAAGATACCATTTTTTATATGAGATTTGTTTGGGCTTTTATTTTTATTTATATGTTTCAATTGTATTTTTAGTCAATTTGTTCAGCTCTTGGATCAGCCAATGGTCGCATAAACCCTATCCTCTATTGTATTCATTTCTTATTCGAAATCGACTTTCGATTAGAAATCGGTTGAAAATTCTTGCATTCATTGAGAGTCTGTCCGGACCTGACATTGGGTTCTATTGCTTAGACTTATTCCCAATGAATAACTACGAGTTCTATAAATACGTCGCTAATATTGGTGCTAGTTATATTTTAGTTAATGGACTAATACAAAATTAATTTTAAAAATTAAATTCTATAACAACGTAGATAATTTTATTATTTAAAAAAATATGTAATTTATTATTATAATTGTGTTTTTGCAAATATTTTTAGATACATTAAAAATAATGTTTTGCGCAAATCACATTCTTTAAATAAAAAGTTTTGTAAAAAAAATTTAACTTGATATATTCTAATATTTCCAAATGAGTTTTAAAAACATTGGTTTTATAAGGATTAATACTGTATAATAAACTTTATCAAAGAATATAATTTAATTTGACGGCAATTGTTTTAAATTGCTCAAATAAATTTTAAAATTGCATAAAAATGTATTACATGTTTAAAATATTAGTTATTATCAGGGAACGTGTTTGGGTGGGGTATCAGCCAAATTTTTTTTCTAATTTTAAAAATTGTCATTTGTGCCCCCCTCCTAGAATTTGGTCCGCGAAAAGGTACCCCCTTGATTTTTTGCCGGCCGTCATCGGTTTTTTGACCAAAATCGGAGAATTTTCCCTAAATTGGTGCTAAATCCCGTTTAAATCCAGTTAGATTAGATAAAATTTTATTATAAATATATAGATTTTTTAAACGTTTTTGGAAAAATTCCTATCCTGTTAAGGCCTAGTTTTTTGGCCAAATATTTAGGAAAATCCATCTCTTATATAGATAAATATTTTAAAAACAATAGATTTTGAATTTAGTTAATTATTTTTTAAATATATAATATAATAAAATATCATGTACAATTGTTATAATTTTACGATTGAGAGTTTAGAAATATAATTTGGCCATAATAAAATGTCAAATGGCGTAATTAAAAGATTCGTATGTCAGCTAAAAAATAAACACAATAAATATTAAGTACCGGGGAAGTTAAAATTTATCTTAATTGTCCAAACATATTACTACTGGTCGAATTATTATCTGATTTCAAAAATGTCTTCAGAAAATAACTTCTAACTTTCATACCCAACTATAAATAAATATAATAAAAATCACATAACTATAGAGTGTCAAATTGAAATAGCCAGAAAGTAACACCGTGCTAACTTTTTTCTTTATTTGAATATTTTCAAAAGTAATACGTTATTTTAAAGCCAAAGAATGAAATTTTATTAAAATACAAAATAATCCTACTTTGGTTTTAACTTGAAAGATCTAAATACTTAATTTAGTAAACTTTTATTTTGAGCTATTTTATTAACTTCTATACGAATGCATTGTTTGAGTTGTTCGATGTATGAGATGTTATACGAGTAGACCTTATCTTTAAGATATCCATAAAGAAATAAATCAGCGGCTGTAAACTCTAAAGAGCAACTCTAATTCCGTCTCCAACACCAATGAGTAATTAGTGCATTACTTGTTTAATAAGTTTATTAATGCATATCTCGTGCGTTAAAAACAGTATTAATATCTTTATAAATTATTTTTTTTAATGTTGTTATAACTTTTAATTTAGAAATTAGAGAATGCTTAAAGAAAAATAAAATAATTAAACTATTTTAATAAAATTTCATTTTTTAACTTTAAAATAAAATAACATTTTTAAAAATATTTAAATAAATAAAAAAGTTAGCACGGTGTTACTTTCTGGCTATTTCAATTTGACACTCTATATTTAACAATTTATAACCTTTTATTCTAATAACTATTGTTAGTCTAACTCGTATTCTCTATAAATTAATTACTGAATTTGTTTTCCACCTAAAAATGTTTTTGTTTAATAAAGTGTAAAAAATAATTAATTAAAATTTATTTACCTATAATTAAAACAATTTGTTTTATACGGAAACTTCAATTTTGTAAATTTGTATTCAATTAAATACGAATAATCTTTGAATTGAGACATAAAAGCCAAAGAAGGCATTGATTTTGATGAGTGAACGTATGTTTGATAATCCAAATAAAACGGATATTTATGCTCCAATATTTCAATTGGTGTAAACAATGGCTTAAATAAATAATTTATTTGCGTTTTTAAATATGGTTTGAATAACAATGTATAACATTTTCCCAATTGTGATAAACTTGACAATGTGTAATGAACAATTTTATAAATATTTATTTCTCCATTTATTGACAAAAAAGTAATTTTGAAATTAAGTAAATTGAATTGCATTTCCTGTTTTAAAAATTCGAGTCCAAAAGGCCCGGAATAGTTGTAAAGAATTTTATGATTTCTAATAATTTCGCTCTTATTCGGGTAATCCATAAATTTTTGAATAAATTCCAAAAGTATCTTTAGTCTAGGCGCACGATAAGGAACAAACATAAATTGATCAAATAATTTATATATGTATTTAATTCTTTTCTTTATTTCTGTATTATTTGTTTGAATTGTAAAATTTAATTGATTAGCAAGTTGAAATTTATAAGGACCATCACTTAGAGTTATTGCTGAATTAGAATCGAAAAACTGATTATCTGAAATTAAATAGTATAAATTAACTTTTAAAATTTTTTTATTAAAAATATTTTGTTGTTATAAATTAAAAATTAAAGTATTTAAATAATATTTTAATTTTTAATGTTTAAATGATTATATATAATAAATTTATTTATATAATTATTGTTAGATTTTTGCAATTTAACATGTCTAAATTAAAATTTTTATTTTAGATCATTAATATTGTTTAAATTGAAAAATATATGAAACTGTAAAATATTAATTTTTAATTATTAATTTTAATGCCATACCTATACAAACGGTGATTGCGGGAAAATTATTTAAATTTAGTTTTTCATCATTAGTATAATATGATTTCATATCGACATAAGTATTGGTTTGGTAATTGAAATAAGTGTTATTTAATTTAAACATTTGATATAAAAGCAATGGAGTGACTGAAAAAATTAATATTTTTTTAAACGGTATTTTATCAAGCGAATATATTATTTTAACTAGATTCTTAGTAATTTTATTAAATACCGGTATGTACAATTGAAAATATTTAATAAATAATTGTTTTAAAAAATTAAATTTTAAATATTTTAACAAAAACATTTTAGCATGTTGACTTAATTTAGTTAATAAGCCGCTCATATCAATAAAGGCAAAATCGGTCCATAAAGCGACCAAACCTCCAATATTTGATACGAGAAGCACTAAATTGTTTTTCGGATGTAATGTGTATTTAAAAATCGGTAAATTCTGAGCCCGAAATATAATTTTTTTATTTTGATTAAAATATTGATTTAAGTTGTAAATCTCGCTTTCCATAGCATAATAATCGAAATATTCTTGGTAGCATTTTGGTATACATTGTATTTTACAGTTATTAATGTTAATTTTAATTGATTCATTTAAGGAACAAAATCTTAAATTAGTCTGTTTATTTAAATTATAAAATACAAAACTTTCATTAATAAAAGGATTTGGAATGCATTTAAGTTGTAGTAAATAAGCAAGTTTAATGCATTTGGATATACAATATTCGCGTGAAGTAAATATATCTAAAAATTAAAAATTAATTAAATTATATATAATGTATTAATTGTATAAATTATATATAATGTATTAATTGTATAAATTATATATAATGTATTAATTATATAAATTATATATAATGCTGTGAAAAAACAAATTTTTGTATTCATGGTACCCTCCGAGACGCAAAAGTAAATAAGCTGATTTAATACAAAAAGTAATTAATAAAAATGAAAATCTCAAAATAATAAAGTTAAAAATATTAAATTCAATAATAATAAAGTCAATAAAATATCAAAAAATAGTAAAATAATTTAATTACTTGAAATTTACGTTTTTAATTAATTTTTATTTTCATTTTTATTTTTAACTTTTCTATTTTCTTTTACACTTTTTAATTTCATTTTTATTTCCTATACTACTGTATTTTTGACAACTTTTTCCAATTTTTATAATTTTATCTTTTGCGTTTATATTTATTTAGTTTATTTCTAAATTAAATTAACTTTAATTATTAACCCCTGCGTTTTGGAAATTAACATGCCTACAAAAATATTTTTTCATACCCTTAATTTTATATTATAATCAGAAAAAAATTAAATCGAGCAAAGTAACAAAAAATTAATAAGAATATATCCTAACTTAAAATAAATTCCCAGGTCAATTTATACAAAAAATTATTTATATTAAAAATGTTTAGCTATAAAAGTTTAATATTTTTACTAATACTATTAGTTCAATTTGTTCGAATTTATTTAATTTGTTTGATTTAAAAATCTTTATATTTCTTATTAAAAATTACTTATTAATGAGTTACTATTAAAACAAGTTTATAAAATTATTTCGTTTTTAGAATTTATTTGTGAAATAATTTTTGAATTTATATTTTATTTAAAATCTGAAGTAATTCACGTATTTACTTGTTAAAATATTAATTTATAAATTAATTTGAGTTAAGATATGCTCCGGAATTTATATTTAGTTTTGCTCAATTTAAATTCTTTCAGATTATAATATATTAATATCAGTTTTTTAAATATATAAAACTAATAATAATATAAAATTATTAAAAAACTATATCAAATAAAACAGTTTAATTTATCCAAGCTAAGTTTTCAATAGCAGTATTAAGAGTACCTAAAGTATTAATGTATCAATATTTTTGGTATCATTGTATATAAGCAAGGGAAAATGACAAACTATTTTTTAAAGAAAAATTAACTAAAACAAAATGTAGTTTAAATAAAATAAATATTTGTGAATGTAAAAATAATTTAAATTTTATTATTTTAGCATAAAATTAGTATTAACTCACTTTTGTCTTCAATGCATTTACTCATATATGGAATCGACAGATAATTTACAACAGTTTTACGAAATTCTATTAAAACAGTTTCGGATAATATAAACAATTCCATCACTAAATTGCGATTTATAATAACTGGATTATTTTTATTATGCAAAAAATAATATATTGTTCTGCTGTATGTATCAATTTTAGTTTTAGGTTTAATTTCAATGAAATCAAAATTTGTTTTGTCTCTAAAAGGTCTCATCAAATAATCTCTTGAATTAAATGATTTATTATTTTGTTTCGTTGAACTGAAATAAGTCCAACATTTGCCGAAATATTTTCCGTAAATGCTTTCAATTATTTCCAATTCTTGACTACAGTTTTCAAACAGTTTTTGTTTATAACTATTTTCTATATTTACTTTTGCATAACAATTAAAAGTTTCTTTTTGGTTGTAAAGTATTTTTATTAGCATGTTTAATTCTTCACTCGTTCTGTTATCTTCAATCTTTAAATTGTTATTTTTTGTACAAATTGTAAGCGCCGGCATCTTATAATAACCCAGATCGGTTTTAAACTCAAGTTCCGTATAAGTTGTATATTGAAAATAATTATTGATTAATAATAATGTATTATAAAATAAAAATATTAAACAGGATATTTTAATTAATTGCTGAATGTACAATGATTTAAATTTGAATGAATATTTTTTATACAATTTACGTATTTTACTCCAATATGAATAATAAATAATCTGTTTTTGAAAATTAAAGTTTTATTATTTGCTAAATAAAAATCAAGTTAAAATTATTTAAGGATCAAGAAGATCGGGCTATTAAGGGAAGAATATTTTCCCAACAAATATAAAAACCTAAGATGTATCAAAAGCGAGATTTTTCTAAATTTTTTCAAAAATCATATATATTTATAAAATTTTACCCAATTTAACTGAATTTAAACTTTATTTAAACTAAATTTTGTTAATTTAACTTAATTTAAATCGAATTTAGCACTAATTTAGGGAAAATTTTTAAATTTCTGCAAAAAATAAAACAAAAATATTTTTTTAACCTAATCTCTAGATTATTAATATATATATAAATTGGATAAAATTTGCGAATTTTAAATATATATTTGAATTAAAATTTATTTCTCAAAATGACTCTTACATTGAATATGAATCGATCAATAAAATGTACTTTTGGATGATAGTCGCGAATAATTACATTAGGATTTTGATCATGATCAATTACTCGAACCATTTTTAATAGCAATAAAATTTGTTAAAACTTTAATTAATATTTATTAATTTTAAACTAATAAACTTAACTTAGTGTTAAAACTTGGCAAACTAAACCAAAACTTTTTTAATGCAAAATCTATATTTATAGACAAAATTGAAATATTAATAATAAATTTGATATTATTAATGAAATTTTAAATTAAAATTTTATATTTAATGACTGTTTTTAAATAATATTTCGTGCTTAGTACCACATTATTTTAATTATGATTTTACTATTATATTAATTATCAAAATAATTAAAACAATATTTTACAAAAATTTAATTTAAATAAAAATAATTTAAAAAAATAAATATATTTAAAAATTTATTAAATATTTATTAATTGTGAACTGATTTTTATAACAAATATTTGTATACTTGATTAAATCAATATTAATTCAAAACCTATATTAAAATATAAAATTAAATAATTAAAATAAAATTTTTAATTAAAATTTTACATTTAACAATTATTTTGAAATAATATTTTATGTGCTTGTTACAACATTATTTTGATTTAAGCATAAATTACATTTTAATCATAGCAAATAAAAAAATTGTGCACATTTTACTATTATATGATAATGTTATTTTATGTTATTATTAAACTATCTGATAATTAAAATAGCTTTTACTAATATGGCTATTAATTAAAATATTTATGTAATATTTATCTGCTTTGTATGCTGAAACTTAACAATTTAAACAAAAACACTATAAATGCTAAACCGATATAAAGGCAATAATTGAATAATTAATAAGATATTTTTAATTGAATTCTAAATTAATATTATGACAGTCAATACCAAAATTGAAACATTAATATTTAATAAGATAATAATTAAATATTTTTAATAGAATATTAAATTTTAAATTTTCTATTTGATTGTTGTTTTGAAATTATATTTTGTATCGATTACAACATTATTTTGATTATAATATTTATATTATATATAAATAATAATTATTTTTCTAAAATTATTTTTTTTAATTTATAATTTTTTTGATTAAACGTTTTTATATTAATTAATAAAATAATATAATAACTATAACAAAATTTTACACAAATATAATTTATATATAATTAAATTTAAAAATAAGCTAATCTATAATTATTAAAGAGAAACGGTTATTTTTAAAAACTGTTTCAAATTAAGCTAAATTGTATACAATTAGCATCAATGAAATATTCTACACAAAGTTATTTTTTTAATTCGAAATAGTTTTTGAGTAATGAATATTTGAAAATTTAACTTTAATAGAAAAAGATATTGAAACATAAATATTTAGAAATTAATTTAGACCCCGCCCCTTAACGATACTACGTTAAAATTTTTTTACAAATAAATAATTAAATAAGTTTATTCTTAAAAATAATTTGAAGTGAGCTTTTTCATTATTTAGAAATTTTTTAAATTGTAAATAATTTTAATATACAATCAATGATAAAAAAATATGAACTATAAATGTTATAAACTAATGTTTAACATAAAACATTTAAAAAATCCCAAAATTATACTTATAAACAACAATAATAAAAAAAAATGTTTAAATTATTACGAAAACCTACTTCAAATTATTTTTAAAAATAAATTCATTTAATTATATAATTGTAACAAAAATTTCAGCGCAATATCATTAAGGGGCAAAATCTAAATTAATTTCTAAATATTTATGTTTCAATATCTTTTTCTATTAAAGTAGAATTTTCAAAAATTGATTACTTAAAAACTATTTAGAATAAAATAATTAAAAAACATTACTTTGTGTAGAACATCTCATTGATGCTAATTATAAACAATTTGGCTTAATTTGGCAAAATTTTGAAAATGCCTTTTCCTTTTTAAAACATGTTTTTTATTTAAAATTCATATAATGGCAATACAGTCAGTTTCAGAAATGTGTAGCCAAAAACGAAGTAGTAGAATAATGCGCACTCTGGCGCAACTTTATTTACG
>JAQFXP010002790.1:0-14088 GCA_034693685.1 Belba bartosi | reverse complement strand
ATTTTTAAATTTGGTTTTTAATTTAATTAAAAATTTATTGTTAAAAGTTGTGCAATTTTATGTTTTCAAACGTTAATAAATTTTATTAATTAATTATAATTTTACATTATTTTTAATACCTAAATATTAAATGCAATTTAAATACATTACATATAAATTTAATAATTTAAAAATGATATAAAACTGTATTTAATAGAAAAAAAAATTTTATATCAGTACATTGAACTTTATTTAATCAAAAATAATTTATATTCCATAATCTTGTATTAAAACACAACTTTATTCTCACTAGTTAGAGCAAATAAATTAAATTAATTTTTAAGTAGATAATAATTGCTAGTAACTTATACAGAATACAAATTATAAAGTCAAGTTTTTAAGCAAACTTTAATCTGTGCTCCAGCGTTGAAGTGATGTACTGTATAAAGAATTTGGCGTGCTTTCATTTTTAGCATTCCTAATGCTTAATATGTCAGAATTTAATATAAAAAGCCCTCTTCAGCAGTCAATAACTGAATGAAGAGCTGTTACGAAAAGAATGCAATTCAAAAGCACTATAATTGCATATTTTGGACGACGTTTATAATAAGAATATAATTTACACTCAAAATGCTCTATTGATGCTCTTGCTCTCCCTCCCCCTCCTGCTCTCTCTCTCTCTCTCTCTCTCTCTCTCTCCTGCTTTCTCTGTCCTGCTCTTGCTCTCCGGCTTCCTCTTTCTTTTATCTCACTCTCTTCCCTCTTCCCTCTTATTCCATTCCCAGCCTTGAGTATTAATTTGAGGAAAAATATACTTACATATTCTATATACTAAATTTAGAACTAATTTAGCATTTGTGACATGCAAGTTTTATTGGTCTAAAATTTTAATCGTTGAGCTAACTCATAAACATTTGGCCAAATAATCAATTCTTAATTTATAAGAATATTTTTCATTTAGTGCACTTACAGTACATTTACGGTCGAAGTACTGTTTTGGTAAAGTGACCCGACAGGCTAAAATGTTAAAGTTTTTGTTTATTTTAAATTTTGATAATTTTTTTAAATTTATTAAATATTAATTCAGATTTAAACACATACATTTTATATAATTAATTATTTTTAATTATTTGTTAATATAAAATTATTTTGAGAGCTAAACAGTATTTTTAATATACAGTATAAATAAATCTAATTTTAAAATCAAATATAAAAAGCATAGATAAATAGATTTACTGCAGAGTATAATATATCTGAATATTAAATAAAATAGATTAGAGAACACTACAAATGCACAGTCAATATTCCCTATCATGAGTACCATAATGAATTTTATTTTTGTCCAACATAAATAGAGGTTGTTCAATTAAAGCATATTTATCGTATGAGTTATAATGAGTTTATTATATACTGTAGTCACATATGCTATATAATTCAAGTCAATGCTAAACATACTAGCTGATGCAAAATAACTTAACTAAGAGCAAATTAAAATTTTAAATTATATTTGCGCAAATTATAATCATTTCGAAATAACTTTTTTATTAACATAATTCATATATTTTTGGCACAATTTTGCCACAAATAACTTCTCAATACATTATTTACATCCTCATCGGTGTTAATAAAAACAAATAGTTGACAAAAACAGTGGTTTGACTGTAATTAACTGAACAAAACCTTCAAATGAGTGCAGCCTTAGTTCAACTACTGTAACAGTACTATTGAAATATTGTGATTAGAATTGCAAAAGATATCGTAAAATCAATTGATTAACTTTGACTGTTTATGTTTAACATCCATTTATAAATTCTAATCTAGCCAATTTTAATCTTATGCAATAGTTAATTCTGGACTATGATAAACAAAACTTTACTAGATTAAAACTATAATCATACAATTGAGCGCGTTGTAAGTTTTAAATGCAGTTATTGCAAGATTAAAAATTCTATGAAAACATAAATCTCATAATCAGTTATATAATCGAAATCTACCCTATTCTAACAAGAAGTGTTTTTCAAAAATTTTTATTTATTTATTCAAGTTTGCATAAATGTAAAAACTTTAAAATATAACATGTTATTATTTATTAAATTTATAATATATAATAAAATATATATGCATTAATATTATATTCATAATACATACTGTATATTAAATATATAATATATAATAATATATTTAATACTAATTTAAGAGTTATTAAAAATTTTATTATATTAATCTTGATTTATTATCTGGTAGGCATAGATTTTAATTAAAATTTTTATGTAGAATAATATTTATAAAATATTACAACAAAATGTCAGCATAATAAACATCTAGTATATTGACCTTTCTATTATAATTTTCAGTACACAATCTAATGCACACAAAACTATAAATTACTATAAATGTTCTAGTTTAATGAAGAAATTATGAATATTTTTTACTTAATTATTCTGGCTGTTATTAATTAATTATTACAGTAAAATCTTTATAAAATCACACTGTTTAATTTTACAACCTGCTTAATTTCACATATAATTAAAATCCTACTTTGAGACCTATGTTAAAGTATACATTTTATTAACAATTGCTAAAAATTAAATTCCAAGAATATGAATAAATGCCTTCAATATTTTGATTCAATATACTTTAAACAACTTAACTTGGTGTTAACTTTTTAAATTAAATTAATTATGGGGAAAAATTGCACACAAATATTAGTTAAATATTATGCATGTTATTTTGAAGTTTAAACTTCTATTTTAGATTATTCTTACAAAAAATAATTATGTTTTTAACATATTGTTAATAAAACATTAATTTTAAAAAACCTGTCTATTTTCACAACCTTAATTTCACATTGATAATTTTTTGGTCCCATAACTGTGAAATTAGAAAGGTTTTACTGTATTGAACAAATTAAAATAAACAAATTATTGTATTTTTAAAATTATGATAGATTTTTTTGGAAAAACTACTTAAACTTATTTTTTATAATTTACATTGTTTAATTAACATAAACAAAACTGATTTTCGAACGGCTCAGACTAAAGTCTCAATTATCACATTCATCTTTGAATTTAACCTTGATAAAAAAATACGTGAAAAAATACTGAAATCAAGTCAATATCAAACCATAAAGGCAACTTGAAAAAAAGTCGTCTCATTTTTACGCATTAGCATTCTCATATAATATAAGCCACGCCCTCTTTCTATAGACTCTCTTAATATAATAACTGTCATTGAAATCGTAATTCTGTTCTCAGTTTCTCGTCCCTCAGCCAAGAGTGCAGTTACAGACTTTGCTTGAGTTCTGACAATAGTTTCTATTTAGTTACAATTAAATCAAACTTTTATTTCAATCTACTTAAATTTATTTTAAATTAAAGTAAACCCACATTTAAAACAATGGGCGTTATTAAAAATCCGCAAGTTAAATACACTCAGGTATTGTAAATTTAAAATTTTAATATGTTTAATTTTTTATTATTATAACTAAATCAGTTCTTTTCTTGAATTAATATTCAGATTTTTTTGTAATAATTATTTTAAAATTTTATTTTACTTTTAATATTAATCTGATTTCTATTAATTTTCTTACAAAACAAGTATTTCTACTAACTTTGAAAGTACTTCTTGTACTTCAAGTACTTCTATTAACTTTCTATTACTACTGACTTTGAAATAACTTTTTTATTTGCAGTATATGTGCAAGTTGTTATGATAAATTAGAAATTAAACTACAAATTATATATATTATATATAATCATATAATACATTAGATAAGGTTATTTTTCAAACATTTATCAAAATATTTTTATATAAACAAACATTTTATGAAAATACTCTTTCATTTCTAACATAAAAGCAATAATTTTAAGATAGCAAGTATTTGAATTTTCAAAGATAAAATGTTCTAGAAACTTTAACATGCAGCATGAAACAAATTCAAATATTTGAGTTTATTTAGAGTTTTGATGTTGTTAGAGCACATATTTAAATTTTAATAAGAAATTTCTTACTTTAATCACAACTTTGATTAACCAGAATCTGCAGTATTTTTAAATAGTTTCGAATACCATATGTATTCTTCTTCAGCAAAAGTTTAACTCAAAATAATTTGAGTCAAGTATTGCATTCACCGAACAGTTTAAGAAGATGTGGAGAGAGTGTATGTATTTCTGTGGCAAATAATAGAATTTAGTGTAAATATATTTTAATTTCAATAGACAATACATAAAATGTAAAAAGTTAGAAATAATAAACAAGTTGCGATTATCGCGTTATTACTCTCTCTCCACATCCTCTTAAACTGTTCGGCGAATGCAATGCTTGACTCAAATTATTTTGAGTTAAACTTTTGCTGAAGAAGAATACATATGGTATTCGAAACAATTTAAAAATACTGCAGATTCTGGTTAATCAAAGTTGTGATTAAAGTAAGAAATTCTTATTAAAATTCAAATATTTTACTTTAAAATCCAAAAATCAATAGCTATTCATAAACAACGAATTCGTCAATTCCGTCAGTGGAAAAACATTCGAAACCATAAATCCAACCAATGGTGAAGTGATCTGTAAAGTACAAGAGGGGGACAAAGCAGACGTCGATAAGGCTGTGGCCGCCGCCAGGAATGCATTCAAACGGGTTATACAAACACTTGATTTGATTGACAAAACTGTTTATTAACACAAACTCTGTTCGCATGTTATGGTAGAACTCGGTTTGGCGTGCAATGGATGCGGCAGAGAGGGGTCGATTGCTGTTCAAGTTGGCCGACCTTCTCGAGCGTGATATTGACTACTTGGCCAGTTTGGAGACGCTTGATGTCGGAAAGCCATTCTTTGAATCTCAGATCGATATGAAAGCCGCTATCAATTCCATTCGATATTACGCCGGTTTTGCCGATAAAGTCAACGGAAAGACCGTTCCAATGGACGGACCCTACTTCGGGTTCACCAGAGCTGAACCGGTCGGCGTTTGCGGACAAATAATTCCCGTAAGCACTGGATTAATTGCTTATTCAATTATTCTCAATTACAGTATTTTTAAACTAGTTACTTTTGTCTAAGCTTATTCATAAAAAAAATATTAAAAATAGTCTTAATTTTGAAATTACGTCTATTTTTAGTGGAATTTTCCGCTTTATATGATGGCCTGGAAAATAGGTCCGGCGCTAACCACTGGTAACTGCGTTATTGTCAAACCGGCCGAACAGGTATTTAATAAAAATTTAAACATTCGATAAAAATTTAATAAAAATAATTTAAATAAAACAAACATTTTTAGACCCCATTAACCGCCCTATATATGGCGGCACTCGTCAAAGAGGCCGGCTTCCCGCCCGGAGTCGTCAACGTGATCCCGGGCTACGGGCCGACTGCCGGCGCCGCACTGTCCGGCCATCTGGATGTGGACAAAGTAGCGTTCACCGGCTCGACCGAAGTGGGCAAGATCATTCAAGCGACGGCCGGGAAGACGAACTGCAAACGAGTGACACTCGAAATGGGCGGCAAATCACCGCTCGTTATCTTCGATGACGCGGACTTAGAGACTGCGGTTCAGACGGCTGTGAGTATTGACGCGATTTATTGAGTAAATGTATTTTTATTATTCAAATTAGTCTTAATTGGTTTAACCTTTTATTGACGCAATATTACATTTATCAAATCATATAAACTAAAATTCTAACTAATTTCTCTATTTGCATGCTATTAAGTCAAAGATAATTTATAAACAACATTGTTACAATAATAAAATTAGGCAATTATTTGAACTTTTATGGTTTTAATACATTTATATTATACCTTAATATCATAGATTTTAATTTGTTTAATTCCTATTATTACAGTATTAATGTATATATTTAAATATTGCCCCAATAGCATGCTGGTTTGTTCCTGAACCAAGGCCAATGCTGCTGTGCCGCATCCCGGCTATTCGTACAGGAAGGCATATACGATAAGTTCGTCAAGAGATCGACCGAATTGGCCGCAAACCGAGTGGTTGGGGACCCGACCGACCCCAAGACCCAACAGGGCCCGGCCATAGACGACACTCAATACAATAAGATCTTGGGTCTGATCCAGACCGGGGTCAAAGAGGGCGCTAAGCTTAAGACCGGCGGCAAAAAAGTCGGAACTAAAGGCTATTTCATTCAACCGACGGTGTAATTGAATATTTGTTTTATTGTTTAATATAATTATAAATATTTAATTAAATAGATCTCAAGTTTAGTCTTATTTAACGACACTTTTTCACTCAATTATTCAGGTTTTCGGACGTAACCGACGATATGGTGATCGCAAAAGAGGAGATCTTCGGACCCGTGCAGTCGATACTCAAGTTTTCGACATTCGATGAAGTGATCGATCGCTGCAATGACACCGAATACGGATTGGCTGCCGGAGTCTTCACCAAAGACATCGAAAAAGCGCTCGCATTCTCACAGCAGGTCAAAGCGGGCAGTATTTGGATCAACACATTCCTCGCACTCAGCTCTCAGATGCCGTTCGGCGGTTACAAGCAGTCGGGCATTGGCCGCGAGAACGGAGAGGACGGTCTGCACGAGTACTTGGAAGTGAAATCGGTATTCGATTCGCTAGTTTCGCTCATTTTAATGCATTTAGTAATTAATTAATTAATTTGTCGATAGGTTGCCATCAAAATGGAACAGAAGAACTCCTAAACTAATTGTTTTGGTCCCGAAGTTCGCCACAATAATACCAAATCTGAACTTTTAATCAAAGCTTAATTACTAAAAATTTTGTTTTTTAATTAAAATAATTGATGTTTTGAATCAAAGAATAAAAGTTTTTATTGATTTACTAAAAACTAATTCCGCTTTCATTTGATTGATATATAAAAATAATTAATAGTTTTAACATTTAATACAAATTTTTATTCACATTATGTGAATCATAAACAAGAAGATTTCTTCCCGATAATAATTTTAGTAACGCATTTATATAAAAATATCCCAACTTAAATTTTATTCACCAAGCAATTCTATCAAAGTTTTACATTTTTAATTTGTGTAATTTTATAGTAAAGGTCAATTTTAATCAAGTTTTTATTAGTCAAATTGTACTTGCTTAATTTAAAAAATAATTTATTTAAACTTAAGCAAGTACAAGTTGATTGCTATAAAATTACTCAAATAAATAAGTTTAAAAAAAAGTAAAACTGATCGGGCAATTATTTTAAACGGGCATATTTTCAGAAATGCGCTAGTAAATTTATTATTGAAAGAAATTTTCTTGATCATATATCGAAAACGCATAGAAAACGAGTATTTATAATAAAATTGAATTTTCAGATCAAATAATTAAAACAACAATAAATCAGATCAAGTCATATAAAAAGAGTAATAAACAGATCTTAAGCTCTAATTGTTATCGAGTTTGAGAGCGGCCAACAACTCAACCAACTTGTCGTCACCGGCGGCCAGAGTATCCTGTGCTGAGTCCGACTTATCGGTGATGCGGACACCCATACCGAACGCCAATTGGCGAATATTGCCGATAACCCGGGCCTTGTTTTCGGCGTCTTTAGCGAACGGGTGGTAAACCATAATCGCATAGCCGTTGTCCGATATATTGGCAAAATAGCCCAATAGGTTGTAGGGAACGATCTTCTGGAACTTCTCCCACAATAGATTCAAATGGCCGTCGGGTGCGCCCGGGCGTATCAGGATTGAGCCAATCAGCGCCGGGTCTCTTGGTTTGTGCATTTGGCCGATGCCGTACGTCCGCCGCTGCCATAGATCTTTGTTTCCCGACATTGTTGGCACTGTTGGGTCGATTCAATTATTGTTTTTAATTGTTTTTGTAAACAATGTTTTCAAAGTTATGCTTTAAACTTCAAGTTGCTAGGCAACAGCTAATTGTCATATTGAGATTTCAAATGCCGTCCCATAGAAAAGCATTTATTATGACTTCAGAAACTACCAAGAGTTTATTGCTCTGGAGCAAACTACCCTGATTGTTTTAACCCCCCCCCTCCCCCAATTAGTTAATTCTGTATTAAAAGTTTTTTTTTAATTTTTTTGCACCAAAACTAATAAGTTTTTAGGTTTTATGTCTAAACTTTAAATTTATACTAATTTAAGATAAAAACTTAGACTTAATTTAAGAGTAAATTCAGATCAGATTGAAATTATTCTAAATTGATATGAATTTATATAAAAATATATATAATGTCATTGAGATTAAGACATAAGACGTCAAGTCTTAACACTTAAACAAAAAACAAACAAGATTATTTTATAAATTATATCACAAATTTTTAAAAACAAAAAACTCCAAAATTTAATTAGGAAAGATAACTTTAATTCACTCAATGCTTTTTGTACATGATAAATTGATATTGGCGAGATAATTTTGGCAAAACATGTACAGCTTAACCTGGATATAGTAAATAGCTTGATTCTTTAAAATTAATTCACTATAAACAATAAAATTTCTAAAATATATTTAAACTTGGTTCATAAGAACTCGTTCACTATAAGAGGGGTTAACACTAAGCGGAATAAACTGTATAACAAACCCTATCCTGTATTGGCTATAGAACTGATGGTTAAAGACTAGGGTTTGGCATAAATAACTTTTTCCGCGCAAACACTTGTCGTATGTTTACAATGCATTCAAACTTCAAAACACAATCTAATTGCTAAACATCTGCTCCGAAATGACTCAATTGAGCGATAGTACGATTGTTATGACTAATTAGTTTATCGATTATTAACTCTACCTTTGCTTAAATCCACGAATCGTTGATTAAACCCCGAATTAATTGAATTAATTTGTGATTTACTGTGAATTTCAAACACCTGTTATGTAAACAACGCTTCGCTTAGACATCGCTATTTGCGCCACTATTTGCCAAAACGCTATATTAGTCGTACTTATTGTACGAGACTATGAATCAAAAACGTCTGTAAAAGTTAGTTAATTTTGTTCCCATTAATACATTTAAAGTATAAATATTATAAATACCTAAAAACGTAATTTACTGAATGTCAAACACTGTATACGACTGATTGAAAGTCTAAACCATTTTTGTTTTGGGTTTTATATACAGTTTTTATTCCGATTCAATGCAAATAAACTGTAAATAAATACTTACTTAAGAATAATGTCTCAAATATATAGCAAAGAGTCATTCGATCGGTTCGGCGACGACTTCTGTGAACTAGTCTTAAGTTATCTGACGTTTGAGCAGAAATTCACGTACGAACAGGTGAGCAAGCAATGGCAAAGGAGCATTTACCAGAAACAATTCGACCTGTTCGCTAAATTCAAATACGAGCATCACCTAGGTACAATCTTGCGAAAATGTACCCGGGTGCGCTACTTAATTTGCAAAACGTCGTACTCGTATTGCCTACCGGTTGACGATTTGTTTAATAATTATTTCATCAAATACTGCAATAACCTAATTGGCATCAAATGTGACTTGTCCAAATTAAGCGACAAGACGATCGAGAAGTTTTTCGGCAAAACCGGCAATAATTTACGCCTAATATCGATATCTCGCGGCATATCGAACGCCAATCTCTATAAACTCGAAAAGTGTCTGAATTTGTGCACAAATTTGCGCGAAATTAAGGCAAAAAATATTAATTTTTCCAAAATCTTCATTAATGAGGATGTGATTCGATCGATGAGCAAGCTAGAAAAGATTGAATTTATATACAGTGATGAGGACTGGGTCCGATTCAGCTTGTTCGTGCAACAGCATCGTGCTAGCTTGAAAAGTGTGCGTGTTTATATCGATATACATAGCGTTAAACAAGCTAGCTTCTATAGCCTTATGCATGGCTTGAAGCAGCTAGGTGAGTTGATACATTTGAAGATTGAGCTGTCTCGTTTCGTGCTCTTCAAAACTATGCTTGATTCGATTAATTCGGTCAATGAAATGAACAATCTATTAGTCGGCGAACATCTCAAACAAATTGGCGTTAATTTGAAAAATTTGCGATATTTTTCATTGAGTTTCAAACAGAATAATGCGAATGAATTGCCGGAAATCATACAAATAATTAATGAATACTTCAAACAATTGCTTCGATTAGACATTCGGTCGATATATGCGAAGGATTTTTCGGTTGAATTAATGAGCGAATCGTTGTCGCAATGCAAACGATTAACGCATTTGACGCTTGATTTCGACAGTTATTATGTGATTAATGACTCGTTTTTTACTGATATCGACAAACATTTGCCGAAACTTCAATATCTGTGTATTTCAAACGCAAACATAACTGACATTGCATTGCATTCAATGCAAAAACTATCAAAACTACAGACTATCGAAATCGAATTGAATACCGAAAACAAGACTATTAGTGATTCGAGTGTTTATTATATGATTAATAAGTTTCGCAAAATCCGAAACGTTTTCATAAATGGAAAGAAGTTTTTGTAAATTTGTTTTCTTACAAAGATTTGTATTAATTTTGGACTTAATTTACACAAATTTTTTTATAAACTATAAATCCCGGGCTTAGGGCCAGGAATCGAATTTGAATTGGCAGTATGTGGTGTCTGCAACGGTGTTTTTTGTGGACACAGCCTTGCTGCATTCTTGTTTGCTGCTATATTCGAGACGTACCTTATGGACACGTGTAACACTGCCCCCATAGTTTATCAAGACATAATTTATGTTTAAAAATTAAATTTCAAAAATTTTGCCAAAAAATTGTACAAAAGTACTGCAAATTTAGTTCGATTCCTGATCCTAAGTCTAGTACTAAACTAGTTAAAATTTTGCCAACATTTTATAAATTGTGATTATTGTAAACTTTACACATAAATCTATACTAGTCTTACATTAAAGTTATAAGATTTTACTTATTTTTACGTTTTTTTTTTGGTATAAAATTTTAAAATAAAAAATCAATTAATGTTTTCAATTACCTGTAATAATAAAAACTATAAACATGTACTGTATTGCATGCTAAAACATTTTATAATAAAAATGGACAAACTCTAATAAAAGTATATTATCTAAATTTTAATTACTATTTATAATAAAACATTTATTGTTTAATAAATAATTTATCAAGTCACAATGAAACTGGTCAAATATATCTAAAAACTTGCATGCATTTATTAGATTATTTTTAGATTTTATTTTATTATTTTATGAAGATTTCTAATGAATATAAATTTATTTTTAATTTGTTTGGTTGACTAAAGTGATTGAATTTAATTAATAAATTATCGCTGACCATGTTGATTTAATCGGTTGATAGTTTTGATCAGTAGTCTTCAGTTATAAAAGTTCAAAAGTGATAGTTAGCTATTTTACTATTTATTAAACATACAAAAACATTCTAAATGAATAGGCCTGAGATAGGCCAGACTAGTTTTTTCAAATATATTGTTTTGTATTTCTTAATTATCAGTAAAACAAGATAACTAACACTTTTGAACTCTTAATAATTGGAGGCCAATGGTTTTGATTTACTATATGGGCAGTGATAGGCCAGACTGTAGTATTTGCCCATTGCGTTGTAGGACAGACGTTGTTGATGCACTGTCTATTAAAATTTATATAGGTAAAGTATTAATCTTCATTTAAAAACAAAATAGCAATTATTGACTTGCTATTTTAACATAAAATTTGCACCGGTGCACTTTTTTTACTCTCAATCAGACTATGATATAGAATTAGCATACTTGGTGATATTTTTGCAAATGACTTGAATTAGCAAGAAAGACTAGCTCAAAACGTTTAAAATTTTATTTTAAAATAATTCAGTAAAAGTACAAATTTTAATTAATTTTTTTGTGTATAATTTAATAAGTTTATATATTATATTAATTTTATGGTACATATTGTTTAATCATTAAATTTAGATTATTAATTGTATCATCTCATCTAGCTTGCTTTGAAAACAAAGATTTTGATCTCAATATTATTCTTACAATGAGCCCTTACATTAATGCAAATAAAATTTTAATTTTTTATATTGAAATCAATTTTTTGATACTTTCAACTTTTGCCGTAAAGAATAGAAATGTCGCAACATTTAATGAAATTTTTCTAATATGTTGGTACAGTATCATTTTAATATATGAATAAATATATTATGTATAAATGTTATGATCGTGAGGTATCTCCTATCTAAATATATTAGGCTCACTGGAATATCACCGGCAGCTATCTCCATGAGCAATAAAAGCGTGCTCATGGTTATTGTAAAAATAATCTCAACATTTATAATATGTATTCTTAAAATTTAATCTGGTTTATTTCTTTTAATAATCAGTAGTGGTATAACAGTCTGTGTTTACTTGTTGAACCATGTTTGGTTTATCAGTTTTTATGTCTTAATTAAATAAATTTTTATTTTATTGCATTAAGTCGTATAATAATTTGCATTTTACAACTGATATAAATTATAAATAGCTAACTAAATTTTATTACTTTATAAGTATATGAAGCAATGTAAAGTTTATGATTTTATTATGATATTTTTTTGTATCAAGCTTAAATATTATAGTTTAAATATTAAATATATTGCAATAGAATTTTGTTTGTTTTGGTATACAATTAATTTTACATTTAATTTATAGCAATTTGAGGAAACATTGAGTCATACAATAGGTTCGGGTATTTATGTGATTATAGTTATCGTCCGAATCATAATTATGACAATTGGTCTCATAATTGGTGACAATAAATTAGCCAGCTAAAAATCTCATTGAATTTAATTATTAATTTTCTTCCAAACGACAAGTAAATATAATTCGCTTTATTTGAAAAATCGGGTAAATTATTGAACAAATGAATAGATATAATGATTTGATTTTTACTGTATATAAACTAAACGAAAACCACTCGTTGTTATCATAAGTATTAAAAGTAATAATCGCTAAAATTTGTCCTTAATTTTACGCCAATTTTCGTTTAAACCACTAAAAAATGTAAAATATGTTCTCAAACTATTCTTAATAAATATAAAAGTTTCTGAAATTTTCTCATTTTTGTATCGATTGGACATATTATTGATTGCAATTAAGTTTTTTTTTCAAATCAATACTTAAATTATTAAACAATTCATTTATATATTTAATTTGAAATCGAATCCGAGTTTCTCATATGGATTGAAATATTTCGAAATAATCATTTGATTCGAGTAATCATTGATTAATATTAGTGACAATATTGAGATACTCTTCGTATAGATTCTGATATTTCGGATACAGTTTCGCGTATTTATTCATAGCTATAGTTGTGGGCAAACAGACTGTAATCGCAGGTATTTTCCTGTACTTCAAGCGTTCAATACAAGTGTTGACAACAGTATTACCGCTCATATACTGCGACAATAAATTCGAAAATTAATATAAAAATTCAATCATTGACAGCAATATCGAAATATTTCTGATTTTTATTAAGTTTAACTCGATTTAATTTTTTCTTTTATTCTTATAATACAGATTTATCATGTTAAATTCTTATTCTTTAGAATAAATCGGATACATTTTTTTAGTAAATTATATTTTAAATACAAATTTAAAATTTAATTTAAATATTAATTTGTAAAACTATTTTTGTTTAAAATAACTGATTTTATTTTATTAAGCATGTTAATTTGCATAAAATTTTAATTGATATTTAAGAAAGGATTCAGCCTATTTAACAAATAAATAAATAATTTAATTTAATATAAATGACAAACCTTATTTAATTAATTGAATTACATGCAAATTATTTTTTCCTCAATATTTGACACTGCTACTTTAACTATTTATTGAAAAGAATAATTATATAATTTATTTATGCAATAAAATAAGTGTTAGTTAAAAATAAACTTGTTTTTATTTGTTAATTAATAATTATATAATAGTTGCTTATGTATCATTAATAGCAAATATTAAATATATATATAAATTAATATTAATTCGACCGCTATTTACACGTTATAACGATATAACTTTAAGTTAAACTTATTATTCAAAGGCATAGATCAGTCTATTGCTCGACCTACTCAGGCAGTTATATATATATTATACAGAATATATTCTATATCAATGAGAGGCAATTAGTAAAGTTCAAAAGTGTTAGTTAGCACTTTTACTGTTTATTAAACATACAAAAACATGTTA
>JAQFXP010002789.1:0-14093 GCA_034693685.1 Belba bartosi | reverse complement strand
AATTGTTTGTATGTTTGTGTTTGGTTGTCATGTCTTATGTGTAAGGTTTAAGGTTTTCTTATCCCGATCTGCTAATAGTTAAAATTTATTATTTTTTAGATTTAGTTTTACATTTAATTACAATCATAATTTAAGAATTAAAAAAAACAATATTTATAAGTTTTAAAATATATTATCTTAAAAATAAATTTTATTTAAAATTAAAATATTATATATATTTTATAGGATTTAAACTTTATTTATGTAATTGCATTAAAAACAATAATTGTATTTTAGTTTTTGCTTTTAGCAAAATATTTTAATAATTATTAATGGATTTTAAAATAAATAATAAAATAAAATGTTTTAGTTTTATATTTTTAGATTTAAAACTTTTAGATTAAAATATTAACATACATTAAAATAATGTTAAGTACAAAGTTTTAAAGTTACCAAAAGATTTTGTTTTTTAATATTAATATTACTAAAAAATAAACAAAATACATTAAAATATATATATATATATATAAATTAACATTTTTAAATTTGTAATATTCAATTTTATTAATTAACTTCTAATGTTACCTAAGTATGTAGACGGAGAATAGTAAAATTTTAATTAATTAATATACTAGTTTGTTGGTAATGCTTCAAAATTGACATTGTTGTTAATTTTACTCTAATATTCAAACATAGCTTTGCTACGCGATTAACATATAAAACTTTATAACAAAAGTTTGAGTTATTAATCTTTTGTAATATTTAAACTTTAATCTTCAAATTTGCAATAATTTGTGCTAGCGCTAAAGTACATTTACATTTTTTAGCATACGATTTTCTTAATTATAAAAATTTTATTCATAATCTGTAAATTATAATTAAATAAAAATGATAACTTATATAAACTATAAATTGCTATTTTAATTGACAAACAGCTAAAATACAATCTAATTAAAGATAAATAAATTTTTAACTAAATTTTCGTACTTTGCACTAATTCGAATAAAATTGTTAAAAATTATATATGTAAATATTTTATATAATTTTTTAGACCTATAAAATTAAAACGGTCTACACCAGTCGTCTTCAATTATAAAAGTTTAAAAGTGTTAGTTAAATTTTTTACTATTTATTAAACATATAAAAACAAGATAACTGAATAGACTAGGGATCGTGAAGGAAGAAACAGATAAAAATCCTCCTGATTTTGAAAATTGGCATTTATCTTCCCCATTTTAGCATTTTGTCTGTGAAAATACGGCTGGCAAATTTTTTGGACAAAATTTGGAATTTTTTTTTAAATTGTTGCTAAATTTGGTTTAAATCAAGTTAAATTAGATAAAATTTCATCAGTAATATATAAGTTTTTAAGCAGATATCGATAAGGAAGGGGGATCAGGCAAAAATCCCCCTGGTTTTGAAAATTTGGATTTATCTCCCCCCCTAGCATTTGTTTCAAGAAAAGGTACCCCCGTCGAGGTTTTGCCGGTCGCTTTGCGGCCGGCAAATTTTCTGTGTTTTTTGCCCAAAATTAAGAAATTTTCCCTAAATTGGTGCTAAATCCGGTTTAAATCCAGTTAATTTAACTAAATTCAGTTTAAATCCAGTTTAATTAGATAAAAATTTTATCACAAATATATAGGTTTTTTGAGCGTTTTTGAAAAAATCCCCTCATTGATCCCCCCTGAATCGGCCGGCCTTCTCGATCTCTGTTTTTAAACGTTTTAAAAAAATCCCTCCTTTGATAACTTTTAAATTGTTTACCAAATTTTTAGAAAAAATCCCTCCCCTGATCCACCTCCTGAATCGGCCAACCTTCTCAATCTCTGAAAGGATTTGCTAGAGTTGTGCAAATATATAGTTTCGTATTTCTTAGTTAACTGTAAAAAAGATAAACAATAAAAACTTTTAAACTCTCACTAATTTGAGACCAGTGGTCGGCACAATTAATATTCGAGTTGTCAAAATAATGATATAAATATAACAAGATAAATATAATTCACCAAATATAACAGAAAATAAAATTTTAAAATCAATTTTGATTTATTAGTAGTTATCTGAAATAAATTCTTTGCCTATAAAACCGAAACATAAGTATTGATTGAATGACTAAAATAATGATAAAAACTGTAATAATAATAGAAATGATCCAAAGTGTGAAACTACACACAGGAGTCTCGTACGGAAAGTCAGTTTTGCACTCAACCACAGATTTCGTCCAATTATTTGCAGCGCTTTTCCACATCTCTTCCAACTCTTTGTATTCACTTTTATTACACTTGTTTTCGGCTATCGATAGCTGGCAGTCGAACGTCTGCCACATCAAACAGCACTGGGCTTTCATTACAGTGTCGTTATTTGCACCGGAAGATAGTTTGTTGTAATAATCCCAATCATATATCGCCGACTCGTGACACTCGTTCATATCATTAGCGTTATTCGCATAACAGCTGCCATTGTTTGGCGGAATTGTCACTTCATTTGATGTACCGATTATTGCAATTTTGATTATTGACAACAAAATTGATTTTTTACAATTATACTTGTACATAACTTAAGCATTTTTTATTGTCGCCTCTTTCATTTTATTCTATTTAATTATTATATTTTTTCCCAGGCTTTAACTTTATTTTATTAATGTTTATAATATGACTGTAACTAAAATGGACAAAAACTAAGTTATTTTTAAACACAAATATTGTTTGATATCTTTGCTGACTCACCAATTGTTTCTTTTTTAGTTATCTTACTTTTTGTGAGTTTAGTTCCAAAATATCTAATTTTATAAACTCTAACAATCTCAAATTGAATTTATATATCTTTTTATATTGCTAAATTATTGTTTTAGAAAGATTTGGTAAAAATAAACTAAATTATCTTAATTTCAAAATTAAAATTTAAACATTATAACAGATAGCTAATAATAATATTTATATATAAGATTATATACAGTATAATAAAATTTTAGTTATTTTGACAATATATTTCTAAAATTGGCATTTTGAAGCTAACAGAAATCAAGTGTATCCTTGATTACACTATCAAGATTAAAAAAATGCTATGTCATTATGTTTTGCGATAAAGGTAGTGACACAAGCAAGTTTTTATTACGAACAACTGTTTGAACTAATTTTTCAAGTGTGTTCTAATAAAAAAGGTTAACTATTACATTTTATTGAAAATAATTATTTAACAAATTTTTAAAAATTTATTAAACAAGTTTTATTTAATGCTAAATATATTTTATTAAATGGTCAAACTAAATATTTGCTAAATTAAGATTTTTTGTTTATTAAGAATAATGCAAAATTATTTGAATAGACAAAATTTAACATTTTAATTTAATTATATTTGTTATGTTTATAAAAATAACAAATTAAGTTATAATAAATTTGTTTTTAAATTTATAATTAAAAATAAATAACATGACAAATATTGTTAAAACATTTTATTTTAATTTATTAATACAAATGTAAAAACTTAACAACTGTTACAACATTGAAATTTTGTGTTAATTGTTAGACATATACAACCATATCAGTTTTTGCATGTACATATACATGTACTGTATATGTAAAACGTTTTACAAAATTATCTTTTTAGTTTATTATTTTTTATCTAACATTTTTTAAATGTAAAACAATTTTTTACATGATTTATATTTAATAAAGTACAAAATATGCTAATTATTAAGTTAACATTTTATTAAAATTAAAAAATAATTTTATTTTTATGTTTTTATTTTTAGATAGAGGCATGATAGTTAAAAAATATTTTAAAATTTTAAAAATAATATTAATATTTAAATAGTATTTATAAAATTATTTTATTTAAAAATAATTATGTCAAATATATACCAAATATTATATTTTAAGATTTCTTAGATTAATTTCTAAAATAAAAATACACGCACCTAATTATTTTTTAAAATAAACTATTTTATTAATTAATTATTTTTAGTACCAAGCACATTTTTTCTTAAAAACATATTTATGTATCTTTCAAAATATCAAGTTATTATTAAAAAAAATTAAAATAGTTAATTTTTTAAATTTTATAAATGTTTAAATATTGGCATGCTTGTATAATTAATATAATCTTGAACTAATATTAAATTAAGTAATAAAGATAGTTTTACAAAACGCTGTATATTTGACTAAAAATATTTTTAAAATATAATTATTTTGTTTTGCATAAATAAAATAAAATTTTGAATAAATAAATATTAGTAATGGCAATCAACTTGCAAAATTTATTCTCAAGTTGTACACTTCCGTATTTTGAAACTAAAATAATTTATTAATTATTATTCTGGACATTGAAATTGAAAGTTCGCACTATATATAGAAATTGAATCTATTTTCAAATAATAGCTTTTAATTTCTATTAATAAATGTTTTATTTTATATAAATAGAATTATTTGAATAAATAAAATATAGTTCGCTATAAAAAAAATAGCAAAAACTCTTATTTTAGAAAATGATGCAAAACTGGTTACAAAACAGCACTTAAGACTGTATGTAATTTAAATTTATAATCAATATTTGTCTTCAATTGAAATACAAGTTTCTTAACTTTGTTTTCTTTAAAATTTAGTTTTTGAAATTATTATTTATATTTTAATAAGACTAAAATTGAGATTACTTTAAACATTAAATATTTAAATTTAATTTTTAAAAGTCTATTAAATAAAAATAAAAAATTATGATAACAAAATACATGCGATTATAACTAGAAAAAAATTTAAAACATAAGCAATATTGGTTAAAATAATAATTTTTAAATATATTTTATTATTGCTTTTATTTGTTTTTAATTAAAATTTTTAAATCTAGATTGTTTTTAAGATTAGCTTTAAAAAATTTTACTGGTAATTTTAATGTAATTATATTAATACTTAATTATTTTATTGGTTTTACTAAATCTAATTTTTAAATATTCATTATTAAAATTTATTATATTTAATAGAAAAAAAATTAAATAATAAAAATTTGTTTATAACAAATTTCTAAAATAATACTAAAATTTAATCTTAAAAATTAATCTTAAAATCTATTAGTGTATTTTAGGCAATTGATATATTGCTTTTCATTAAAACAGATTTATATTTAATTTTTGAATACAAATGATTATATTTGTAATTAAGAATAATTAATTGGAAATTAATTCAAATTGTTTATTTTTTTTAGCGATCGTTTCTTTTGTTATTTTTCTTGAATTTTATAAATAATTCAAAAGAAATTATGTATTAATAAACATAAAAAGATATCAATTTAAAAAAATGCTATATTTAGTAAATCACTCTTTTCTATCATAAAAATACACTTAATTTCTAATTATTTTTAGAGTTTATACAAAAAACAAATTATAATCGAATTTATGGCGATATTTAAATCACGACTTTTTAACTTATAAAATACGGTCTCATACCAAGTCTTCTCATAAATTCAAAGTTAATCTACTGTTAGAGTGTCTCTCGATTTTATAAACTTTCTTACTTGTTAGATATTTGGAAATATTCACATTTTAAAATTTACAAATATTTTCAATATATTTTTTCAAAAGTAAAATCAATTTTAACCGAAAAAATGTTAACGGTAAGCATGTTTATTTTATTTCAATAAATAAATATTTGTGTTATTCTTATCAATATGTAGTGGGTATAAAGTGTACACATTTAAATGTCAAAGTAACATTTTTAAATTTATATACTTTAGCTTAAAATTAAATACAATTAAAGTTATGTTTTATACAAATATTAGAATTGTTGAATTTAATTTATTTAATTGTACTTGTGCTTTTTAAACTTTAATATATTTTTAATTATACAATTTAAAGGAAGGAAACTGTAATAAAAGAAAAATTAATATATAATTTATTATAAATATAGTTTTGTTGTTTAATTAATAATTAATTTTGAGTTTTTAAACTGTAAATGAAATAAATTAAATATAAACACAAAAATAATAATAATAATTAATATTAATTTCTTATAAAAACTATTCAATACTTACGAATAGAAGTATAAGTATATAAAAATAGAAATGTAATCAAAATTAGTAATATTTTTGTTAAATTTGATTAATTATTAATTAAATAATATAATTATAGTTATGTTTGACGTCATTGATTGTGGCTCTATGTGAAGCAGCGCCGGGTGGCTATGGGGGCTCTTCGGGAGGAGGAGGGGGAGGAGGCGGTGGCTATGGCAATGTAGTGAGTGTAGGTGGCAATGGAGTACTGCAAGCGGTGTCGAACTCCGGGCCCATACCGGCAGCGATACAGTCGTCACATACGGTAGAGATCCAAACCGTAGACATTCCGCACAATCCGATCACTCCTCAGGTGATCGAAGTGGACGCAAATGTACTGCCGCTGACCATACACTTCAAGTCTGCCTCGAGTGCCATCAATGTGGTCCAGACCCACCAACCGGGACAGGCGGGTGAGACACAGCAGACCTCTTCCGAGGACGAGCCGCACCATCTGCTCCATGAGGTGACCAAACCTATCATACAGGAGGTACGGGAAGTGATCACTCCTTACCGGCGAGTAGTTCAGGAGATCAGACCCGTTCAGGAAGAGATACAGACGATTGTGGCCAGAGGTGAGCCCCGGCAGCAGATCCAGAATCAGGACTTTAGCGGTTTTAATGGCGGCCGCACCGGAGGCTTTGCCGGTGGCTATGGGGGCGCTGGTAATGTCGGCGGTTTTGGGGGCGTCGCTGCTGGTTATGGAGGTGTTAGCAATGGTGGATATGCTAATGCAGGCAGTGGTGGCTCTGCAGGTATGCTCGGGGGCAGTGTCTCTATTTTAAGTGATTCCGGCGCTACGGGTTCTACCAGCTCTCGAGCCACTGGTAGCAAAAAATCAAAGATTGAGCAAAAGACTGAGAGCTCGAGTTCTAGTAGTGGTATTAAAGATTATTCCAAGTCTTAAATATATATTTTATTTTTTAGCTTTAGCTTGAAAGTAATGTTTTGATACAAATATTAGTAATTCAATTAATCAGTCATTTATTACACAAACTATAAAATTATTTTATGTAAATATTTTTTTGTATAAATTTAAATAAATAAAATTAAAAAATATAACATGCTAAAATTTTAATTTCAATTATTTCATCTTTTTAATTTGAGAACATTGCATACTTGTATAATAATGTGAATTTATTACTAATAAATTATTAGTAAGAATATTGAAATCTACTGGTAATATTGCCACATGCTGCAGCAGCATGCTGGTTCTAATAAGTAGAAATAATTAGATTTTGAAACAATAGCGGCTTTTAGCCTGATAGAATAACTCAATTTATTTATATGACTGAACGGATAAATATATTTTTACTAAAAAGTTATTTTAAATCCAAAGGTGTTTGATGTTTCCGATTAGATTCAGAATTTATGTTTTAAATTTATTTTTAACTTTAATCTCTTAATGCATTTTATTTTTAATTTTGACTTTGCCTTTAAATCTAATCTATATTTAAGATAGAATAATCATTTTGATTGTACTCTTTGCGTTTGCTAACTTGCAAGTTACAAATTTTAAATTATTAATATTTAAATTATTTATAATTAGTTTAAATATTATTTATAAAATAAAATTTAAAAATACACTTATTAATTTAATAAAGTAAAAATAGTTTATTATATTAATAACTAAGGATGTAAATTTCTATAATTTATAACTATGTTTATATAACACATATTAATAATATAATGTATTTTTTGTAATTTGTTTATACATTAGTATTAATAATAAATTTTAAAATATATAATTAAAAAGAAATAAATTTAAAATATAAAGATGCCTAAATTTCTAAATTCCTAAACAGTGCTAAAATCAAACAATTTTTCGAAAAATAAAATAAATAAATAATAGAATTAAAATAAACAAGAGTAAAAATGCAAATATCAAGAAAGTATGACTAATATCGATATTATCGGTATTATCAATAATATGACCATGCTCATAATTAAAGTCAATGCAATCGATGGAGCCGTAGCCAAATCGACGACAGGCGTCCGCTTCCATGAGTTGGCGGAACAGGAGCTGCGACTCATGTATAGCCCAATAGCCGTCGTATCGACACTTGTCTATCGCAGCGGCACTAATGCAGTCGAATTCGTCCCACTTCTGACAGCAGACCCGAGCAGTACTGCTTCGCTCATCCGTTCCCTTTCCAACGATTTCAGTCCATTTGTGGTTCGTTTGTATAACGCAGTCAACGCTCTGTCGACTGATTGCAGCCAAACAGTCGACAACTGGTGTTCCAAAACCGAAATCAATTGCTATTTCTTTCAATTTATTTGATTTCTGTCTCAAATTTATTGAATTTGTTTCGAATCCGAAGATAATTGTTATTAGATTTGCGATTATGACAATCGATACCCAATTACGACAAATCATTATTTAATCCAAAATTGTATCGACTGTTCGATTAGTCGATTAATCAATTGTTAATTAGTTAATCAAAGTTAGGATCACTTGTTTAAGTATATACTTATATCGTACGTATATAAGTACAAACACACATATAATTTGTATTTTATATATACTTCAATCAAAACCAATCAACATTTACTATAAGACATGATTTTGCATTTTCTCAATTGAAACGAACTTGTTGAATCTAAACAAAGTTTTAATTAGTCGCTATGAGAAGTTGTGCTACGAATGTATTGTTATGTGACTATCGATTGACGACATTCACTAATACAGTAATACAGCTGTCATTACATTACATCATTAGACAACAATTTTTATGTTCCTTAATATGGGGTCTCTTGGACTCTCTCTTCAACTGCTGTTTACTCGCTTCACTGATTAGATTACATTTCTATTATTTCTGATATTTCTCATTATATGAATGCATTTTTGTGTAACATTTCTCACAGACTGGCGCTTAAAAGTAGCTCTTATTCGAAAAATTTAGTAGAAATGTCGGTATTATTAAACGCTTTAATTTTATTTCTCATCAGAAAATTATTGTAAGTTTTCTCACAAAAATTGGTATTTATTGACTTGACGTAAGATTTTATTGCTTTAAATATACAATTATTTGCTTACTGAACCGGATAGTTATTTATTGCAACTTGTGACAACTTGTAAATAGTAATATGATTATTTTGATGTTTGCGTACATTATTTAGCTATTGTCTACGAAATACAAAGTACATTTCCTTTATGTTTCTTTGTGTTATGTTCTTCACTACTGTTTTTTGCCAAAAAAGTGTTATTTTATTAAATATTTTTAAAACACATATTTTCATGTTAAATATTTTTGAATTTGTTTATTATTTAGAACATTAATTTAATAACTTATATAAGATTAAATCTAGTGTTTCAGAAATGCAATTTATTTGTTAGTTTAATTAATATAAATTAGAGTAAAATTTACTATTTTAAGCAAAACAACAAATGTGTAAATTTTAATTTTATAAATATGTAAATTATTTATTTATGAATTTATTATATTCATAACTAACAGCAATTCTTAATTTAACCAAAAAGTCTAGCCTTAGTCTACATTGTCTTATATTTAATAATTTCTTATCATATTATTTATCAACTAAACATATGATAATATGTTGAATAATTTGTGCTTTTAAAATCTAAGCTTGTTTAGATGGCAACAGTAAAAACTTGCATTTTTCAAATTTGCATTTGTTTAATTTAAATAAAATTGTACTATAAATAGTGTTGTAATTCAATGTAAATATCACTTTTCTTTTTTCGAAATAATCTAAATATATTATCACTTTTAGAAATACACTCTACTTCCGATTCTGTCCGCGTCCATTTCTGTCAATATTCCGATTCTATCCCTCAATTTCAAAAACCATAAACCATTTTATATTGATGTAATGTTAAACTAAGTCCATTTCTATCAAGTCCATTTTTATCAAAACTCCGTTTTTATCCTTCAATTTTATCCACCTATACAATAAATCAATACTATTTTTAGTCCAATTTTGTCAATATTTTTTAAACTGTAAAAAGTTTTAAAATTTTATAGTAAAATCACATGTTTTTACTGTACATTAAATGATTAACAAGCTCTTCAAAATCTCTCTCAACTTCATAACTATTTGTGGTAAAACTGCAACAATTCGTTTGATAATAATTTAGCAGAAGTTCAACACTTTATTACTAATAAATGATTACTGTAATCCCTCACAGTTTAGAACATGTTCTTAAATAGCGAGGTAAATTCATACTATACTAAGTGGCATAAATTAATTAAATATAATAAATTTTATTATATATATTAATATATTGATAAATTAGTCGAACTTAAAGTGTTTGACTTTATCTGATTCAATGTTTTTGTCGTTACCTTCATTAATTAATCTAGAATTTTTATTATGTGTTTTATCATCTCTATTAAATCCTTTTAACTTTTTTAAACATTTGATTTATATTTTCTTAATAATTTAACTAAATTATTTTTATCAATAATTTATTATTTTAATTATTGTTTTAAAAGCTAATTTATAATATTATTTAATATCAATTAACTTTTCTATAGAACTTTTAAACAATAAATAAGTTTTAATTCAGGAAATTTTTAATTACAAAATACGTTACTTTAATTAAATGTTTTCAATTTTGTGTTGTTCTAATATTTGGAATTTATAGTTTAGCATTATCAAAAATATTTTTTAAAGCTATTTATATCTCGGGGTAAAAGAACATGTTCTGAATTATGAGAGCTTACGGTAGTAATTATACATTTAAACACCAAAAATTGATAATTATTTTATGCATAAATACATAATTAAAAGTATTGTATAATTTAAGACATTTTTAATATTAAAGTCCATTTTTATCACAATTCCGTTTCTATCCCTCAATTTGTCCGACCCGACCCAGGGATGAAAACGGAAGTCGAGTGTAATAAATTTTATTCATTATTTGAGAAAAATGGCATAAACTTGTTGAATATAAATATTTTGACTAACCTTTTGCACCATAAGTCACGATTTCATCTTATTCTTTATTTATCTCCAATTTATCTAATTTATTCATTCATTTGACTGGAATTCTAGTTTTATTTTTGCCAAAAATAGCTAAAAATATATCAAAATTTATTTATTTTTGAAAATAAGAAGAAATGCAAATGATTAATTGTATATTTTATTCAACTTAACAGTAATAAAAATTATTTTACAATTAGAGTTACATCAAATCTCTTAACGCTTTATTAACAATCAATTCACAACTTAACAAAATAATTGCAAAAATTTCTTTTTCCACATAAAATAACAACTTGTTTGCAAAACATTACAAAAATAAAAATTGGTAAAAAATAATTGTTGTGAAAATAAATTACATTTTTAATTAACATTCAAAATACAAATATTTTAATAATTAGTTATTTAAGGGCCAAATATAATAAACGAATAACTAGAAATATTTTTGTAAATAATAACCAGCTAAGTTGTATAAACACAATATTAATGGCTAATAATGCAAAGCTAAGTCATTAACTTTAAATAAAATTTTAATTTAAATATTATCTATTTTTAAAAAACTATTCATTATTAATTTATTCAATTTAGTAAGCAGACAATATTTAAATTGCCTAGATAAAAATTCAAACAGTTATTGCAGAGATTATAGGAGTAATTTGAAAATAAAATTAAAATTAGTTTTGCAATCAATCATGTTTCATTGATAATTTTAAGGGCAATGTAACACAAATCAAATCTATAGCAAATAGTAATAGCAATACTAGTATTAATACTACAAAGTATTCATATTTATTAATATTAATATACAAAAGTACTGTATTGTAAGCTCTTATTATTTTGGAAACACATAACATATGATAATATAAAATAACATAACATAACATAACGTAACAAACTGTACAAAAATATATATTTATACAAATGATTAGTTTTAGTCTTTATATTTGCGTAATATATTGAAGAGAAGGTTATCGGAGTTGATGTACGACATGAGACCTCTGGTTGAGTTGTATTTGTAATCGTAAGGCGTTTCGCCGTTATATAGATTGCGGTCATAAATGCCGAAGTGATCGAAATGCAAACATTCCATACCTTTATCTTTATGGGTGTCACTAAACTCGGTTATACTGACCGGCACTGAACTCTGGGCTATCATACGATTCTGTATTTCAATCACTGGCTTCACTTCACGCAAGTAATACCGTTTAGGTGTTATGTATTCGTATATCTCTTGTATGACCGGAATATTCACTTCCTTTACGATGAGTCGGGGCCTCTCCTCTGACTTGGACTCCTTGAGTGGCGGCATACGGGCCGGGATGTGACTGTGCGATAGGTGCACATTACTCGACAATGTCTTGAAGTGGAACACAATGGGCGGTCTGTCCGCATGACTCGGTTCGAGTTCGAAAACAGTCTGTTTCCTCGCTTGCTTAGCTCGCCGAATAGGTGCTAGCTCGTTTTCGTCTGCGTCCACGTACTGGACCGGGTGCACGATTCGATGCACCGGCACTGTAATCGGCTTCAACTTAGGTTTCGGGTATGTGTGAACTCTAAAGTTTCCGACGTTCCTATAGTTGATGGCATTCTTCGACGACAATCGCATACCGAAAGGCAACACTTCTTTCACTTCTGTTTGGATCTCGTTTTCATCGTTTGATTTGAGTGTTTCGATGATTCGCATCGATATAAACACAAACAATAGTTTGTTGGCTCTCACTGTCAAACATTGATTAGTTTTAGTATTTTTTTAGAAAATATTTTAGAAAATAATATTTTAATTTAAAACATTATACAATATAAAAAACTTACTTGAATTTGAATTAATATAACTGATATGTTAAAACCTTTTGATATAATAAAATTGTTTTCATAGTTTAAAAATAATGTCTTTTGAAATTTAAAAAAACTAAACTATAATTTATAAATTTTAAAAATAAAAACTAAAATTAAAGTTAACATTAGGTGCTTTGCATTAGTTCAAAATAGGATTTTGGATCCATTTATAAAACTGATATTTTTGAAAATAATGTTTTTGCAATAATTTGGTTACAATAGAACAATTGTTTAATAGCTGTAAGTTTGTAGTTAATAGTTGTTTAACTGTAGTTATAAAGTTAAATGATTGTCTAATTGATCAAGTAAAATTTGAAAAAGACTTTATTACGAACTATAAATAAATTATTAAAGTTAAAACTAAACTAATTTTTAAGTATAAGTTTAATAATTAGATTGACAAAAATAAATTAATACAAATAAATAAAATATATTATAATTAACAATAAATATTACCTGACTAAATTAAAATTTTTACTAGTAAAAATAATAAATTATTGTAATATTTGCATATTTTTTTAATAAATTAAAGTTAAAATTTTTATTTATTTACCTTGATAAAATAATTACTATAAAACAATAAATAATATAAATTCTTACTTTGAATTGACTTTTAAAGTCATTGGTAGTAATAAAGCAAATGAAAGACTAATTGTCTTCTTATCGATTAAATCCGATCACAAATAAGTTTTAAACAATAGTTATTAATACCAAAGCCAACAAACATTATGAGAAAATAAATGTTTCTTTAATAATCCGAAATGTAATTTATCTTTATGTATGTCGCAAGCACAATTCGAGCGCTGTAAGCACAGGGCGCATAGCACAGGTACCTAAAGGCTTGAACTGTCGGAATTAAATTGAGCGTTAAATTAAACGTCAAATCAAATGCTGTGAATAAATATTTTTATAGTGAATATGTTGTCTGTATTTTCAGATGAATGAATTGAATGGAAAAAGTGAATGAATGTAAATAATAGGTCAGCCGTTGTTAATGCGGTAAAACACAAGAAAAACTGCTTAAATCCAAACGAGAACATAAGTGACAAAATAGTTCAGACATTACAAACTCGTATATAATATAATAAGCATTTTATGATCATTAAAACCAACCCAAACTAATACCACTAATACATAGATAATACATGCAGACCATGTGAAACAATGTGAAAGTAAATCTTGATTTTATTATTATTATCTCATTTATATTATAATAATATAATCATATTATCATATTTTTAATAATTTCCAGTTTTTACTTTTATTTTCTTTTGTATAATAAGCGTAAAACAGTCTAA